>BSBM01000156.1:2062500-2365000 GCA_027924585.1 Larix kaempferi | reverse complement strand
CCAGAGAGGTGTTAGCATGATGCATTGGAGCTGATGGGGGAGGTGGGGATGAAGTTTCCTCCATAATGAAGTCTTGATAGTGAAATATAATTTGAGCTAGCACATTTTTCACTAGCCAATAGTGTTTGCACCTAGTACGTTCCCCCTGAGTCATCAACTGTTGAATAACAATATCCTCTTTCCAATCGTCCAACATGGTGTGTAAATTCGTTGGGATAGAGCATTCATATCCAAAATCGATGGAACGTCTACGTCCAATGTTTCCTGAGCACCCCTGGCCTCTTCCACAACTACAAGGATTGGTTCGGGACATGGGGATACTCCAACTTTTGCAAAACCTAAAGTGAATTCTCTAAAAAACAAGATTCCTCTCCTAGACAGCCAAATCACTACAAAATTGAAATTCTGAGATGGGAGAATTGAAACTATCACCAATCGGAAAACCAAACATGTGAAGAGGAAAGATGTTAGTCTTATTTTCACTGCACCATATCCATAAATAATAGTAAATCCTATTATAAAGCTTGAAATCCCCATTCCTGACACCAATTAATTCACATTAAGCTAGCATAATTACCCTCGTACCTGGAACCATTCTGCAACTTGCTTGAAGGTTTAATGCCATAAAGGTTGAGTGCATCGAGAGGAGGGGATATTAAGTTGCATAGTGGTTAGGTCGAGGAGGAGCCACGTGGGAGGTGGCATCTTCTCGACTTGACAACTTGTTCTCATTGAGTTCACCCACATCCAGGGTCAAATATAACATTGGTATTTCCTAAATTGAAAAGAAAGAGAGGGAAAAAACGTTTTTAACATGTTTGTAGAAATTTAATGCATAAAAAATGATAATATTTAATATTATTCTCCATAAAATAATGATTCATATAAAATAAAACACACAAAACAAACCATATACTATGGTAAATAGCATATCAATAAGATTCATCATAAAACAACAATATATAGATATTTATTCTTAATGTAAAATATTAAATTAAAACATTACAAATATATCATATCAAAAATTTCTCAAATATTGTAACATGTTCTTCAAGGACATCTTAAAACTAATCAATAATATCATATATGTCAAATTCATCATCGACATTGTCATTTTCAAGATCTTGGATTTCTTCTAGACGTCGATGTGCTCTTCCATTGGGTCTTCTATTTCTACATGTTTTTCAAAGTGATCATTTCTAAACAACCCTTTTAATGATGGTTAAGTCTCTTTCGAGATTTTTTCCATACGTGATTCACTAAATTTTCCTTTCTTCAACCCAATGTTTTTTCATTGCATTTGGAAGAGTGTTGACAACGTTAATTCTCTACTTAATGTAATTGAATTGTAGTGAATTTGTTTCAAAGGATATGCAATTTCTTCCTTTTTGTAAAGAACATGTTAGTGTTGTACCTAATTACCAAATATAGAAAAATAATTAAGCAAAATAGATTAAAGAAACATAAATTATAAATTATAAAGATTGAATAGTTAAAACTAGTATAAATTGAAGTATGCTTTCAAATATAAAATCATAGATATTTCCTAAACTAATTAACAAATCTAAAACCCAATTCCCTTCACTTGAAAATGTATCTATGAGATAATCAATCAATGCTTGTGGCTTTTGATAAATTTTTGCAGTCTCTCCTTTCAAATAATTTTTCTCATAGTTAGGTTTATTACCATGATGTTATAAGTAAGTAATTGACTATGTTTAATGTCTTCACTCTTTTCATTTACAAGAAGAGGATCATAAGTATTATATTTTTCCCAGCATGCAATATGTATGCTTTCAATATCATTCAAAAATGGATTGTTGGAGCTACAAATATTGACTTGTGCTTGTAACATAAAGAAATAAGAATTCAATTAACTTATAAATAAATAAAATGGATTTCTAAATTTAAACACTAAATAATACACTGCAAATGTATCATATTAGAGGAAATTTGGGTAAAAAATGGGCCTCCTAAGGAAAATAATAAAATAATAGCAGAGAGAGTAAAAAAACTACTTTTTTGGATCGTATTTTCAACTTATCTCCTTGTAGGTTTACTCAAATTTCAAGCGGGAGGACTCGTTGGATGCATAATTAAACTATGCATCCAACGAGTGCCCATGTTGCATACTTTTAACAACATCCACACCATGAAAAATTGAAAATACATTGAAAAACATGTTTCTAGTGAGAGAAAACATGTTTTTTAATGTATTTTCGATTTTTCATGGTGTGGATGTTGTTAAAAGTATGCAACATGGGCACGCATTGGATGCATAATTTAATTATGCATCCAATGAGTCCTCCCGCTTGAAATTTGAGTAAACCTACAAGGACATAAGTTGAAAATACGATCCAAAAAAGTAGTTTTTATTTTTTCCCTCCAATTTTTTTACATGCACCTTGTTTGAATTTTAAAGCATTTTCATTGGCTAATATGTGATGACAAGAAATTTTACTTTAGGGTTAAAAGGCCCATTTTTCATCCAAATTTCCTCTAATAGTACCAATAAAATTGCTTCCTTAAATTTTCTTTACCCTTTAAGGATGATAACACTAATCCTCCTTATATGTTTGAATGAGAAACAACAAACCTCCAAAAAGGTATCAATGTTATGACATATACAAATCCCGTAACTACTTTATTGAATGATTGGTAACTAGAAGGCTCAAAATCAAATATTAAAGTTTTGGATATTGTAACAATGAGGCATGTCTACAATAACTAGGGTGTGCACCCTTTTAGGAACAAGAATTGTAATGTTTTCATAGTCACATTCGATAAATTGATATTGCTTAGCGTCGATACCATTCTAAATGTAATGATCAAGGGTATCATCAAGTTTAACATCTGCATGGTGTTTTCTCCTTTGTCGATCATACTTGGTTCTTTCAATAAAAAATTTAAAAGACTATGGTACTCCTTTATTCCTCTTTGCTATCTATTATGACCAAAACAAATATTATATCTATAAGTAATAAAGTAGAAATAAATTAACTTACAAATAAATAAAATAGACATCATAAATCAACGTACAATTTTGAATGCAACCAAAAAATGTTTTAAGTTTTATATGGAGCTTGAGTTTAGATTGTTGCATTTAACATCATCACAATTGTTTTCATTCAACATTCTAACCATTTTCTCTTGTATTCTCATGCAAATCTTGTGACTAGAGGAATACAATAAATTATGTCACAATCGCATATAATATAACAAAATACTTGGAACATTAACATGTTAAACTCAAAACATAAATTTTGCAAACCTAACATCAATAAAAAAAACTCAAAAAACTTAATTCTAAAACTCATTAGACATTTCTTCCATTGATAATTCCCTCAAAATTACACATGATAGTATTGTCATGATAAGTGTTTCATCCTTTATTCCTTGCATAGATATCCAAGGTGATATAGTGATATCGTCTACCATATTCTTGACATCGGGACCTGCCTTACTAATGCTTCTTGTTATGGTTTTAGACTTTCTAACTTTCTTTTTTTTTGCCAATATTTTCCGACAAGCTAAATATCTCATTAACCAATTCCCATGTTTTCCCCATTTTAAATCCCATCTGGAAAAAATTGTCTATAGCTATGAATGCATCACTTTCTATAGCACTTTTTTGTTTCACGTTTCGCTTGTTGAACAAGAAACCTATTTTCATACAAATGTTTGTATGAAAACTTGCATCAACCTTTGATCTATCCCCACCACATATTTGTTCAAATTCAATATGGATAAATCTCACCCTTTATATGAATGTCATGGAAATCCTATATTCATTATATGTGTTATGATCTCCTGCCAATAGCTTTTCTTATACATATGTTAAATCAACATAAATCATGCAATTGACTATTTTGAAAAGAGGCTTATTGGGATACTCCCGCATCAATTATATTCTAGCCTATGTAAAATTATTTCCCCTAATAACATAATATTTATAACCAAAACATTTTAGCTAATCAAATTCATGCCTAGCAGGAACCTCATTTGGGTTAACAAGAACTAAGGAGTCAACCACATGTGCATATGCATTGTACCTCATCAATGTTTTCAAGTTGTGAATATGCAAGTGGTGTGTATTTCTAATTTGATACTCATATTGGCCATTTGTTGGTCTATAGAGTTCCTTCACATATAATTGAAGTCTATGTCCATTGTCAACCAATTTGTTCCTCCTCAATCAATATCTAATGGCATTCTATGTTTCTTTTATAACACCTTTATTTAGATAGCAACTAGAGTAATGATTTTCCTACTGGCCTCAAAATTTCCACTGTTATATTTGGAGTTAACCATGAATTCTTCATTAGTAAAAAAAATAGGTCTACTCCTTCTATGACTTAAAGGAGTTTCATCTAAATCAACAATATCTTCATATCAATAGGAATAAAAAAATCCTCAACCATATTTCTTTTAAGTTTATTTTGTTTCTTCTTCTACACTTTTAAATGTAACACTTATAGCCTTATTAAATTGCTAGATTTCCTATTATTTTTGTTCTTTATGTTGCTTTACTTCTGTAGTTTGAGATTTTGAAAATATTCATTTCTTCTTACTTACTTCTTGTGCCTTGTCAATATGAAATTCACTAATGACACCCATAATATTTTCCTTCATAGAATAAACTCCCCCCAACTTATGTGAAAGTGACATAGAAAAATCCTATAAAAATAAAAACATTATGGTATTAAATATGTTAAAAAAAATATCATTGTACTTATAATACATAATTTAAACATAATTAAGAATAACCAAACGTACATTATTGGTCTAGATATATTGTACAATATCTGCACATGAATCTATAAAACTTTCATCTAGATCTTATTATTTGATACTTTGAAATAATATCTTATCTTGATATATGTCTTGGATTGTTTCACAAGTGCACAAACAATCTATGTACCCATCACCAAACATATATCTTGCTATAAGCCAAGTTCTTGATAATATGAGTGCACATGTGCAACCTGAGCACAATACAACTACATATTTCTTCCATTGTTGCTATGATTGTCATCCTTCACATACCAAGAATGGCCCATTTTATTTTCCCCTACTGCATACTTCAAATCTTTAGCAATCTTCATAGTTTTTGAAATATCAATTGTTGTATCTTGAATATACGCGATAGACTTTTGTTGCACAAAAATATTGGATGCCCCAACTACATTTTTTTACTTCCATGACCATAAATATTTATCCAAAAACATTTACAGATAACTTTCTTGATGGCATTCTCCCTGTACAAAAAAATATAAGTATAAGTATGTTTTTTAAAATAAAATTGAATAAACGTTCACAAATTTAATAAATAAAAAAATAAATAAAAGAAAATTACTAAACTTACAAAAAAAACTTGTAAAAAATAAAATAAATACAAATTTCTAAAAAAAATTAAAAACTTTAAAAAATTAAACAAGATTTTTTTTTAAATCTACTAAACATATAAAAAACAAAAAATTGGACATCCTAGAGGAGCACCCCTTCTCTAGCCTCTACCAAGCATGCCCATCAACCCTGGTATTAGGTGACCATATTTTTTTTAAATCTACTAAACATATCAAAAAACAAAAAATTGGGCATCCTAGAGGACCACCCCTTCCCTAGCCTCTACCAAGCATGGCCATGAGCCCTGGTATCAGGTGACCATGGGGCACTCCCTCCCTCCCCTCCATTGGGAGTGTGTCACAATGATCCCATGGGTGCTTGCATAGGTGCACAAGGGAGCACCCATGGCATGAATCGAGCCTCCCCTCGTGGGTTCCCAAGGGAACATCCACAGGAGGGAGAACCACAAAATACGGGGTCAAATTTCAACGAAATGTTATGAAGGTACAGATAAATTTGATTAAACCGTCACAAAAATGTATAATTATGAAAATTGTGATATTTTTTTCATTGCCCCGACATTCATGTAAGTGCAACAATGTTCTTTCATCATCGTTTTTTTTTTTTTAAGGTGGTTCGTCGTTTTTTAGAGGGCTAGTCCACCTAGGGAAATGGTCACCACCTTCTATTCTAGAGAATCAAGGTGGAACAAATTACAATCATTACAATATGGGCTCAACAAGAGCAATATGTCACTTACAAGAATTGAAGCTGGGTGGGGAGGGTAACAAACATTCCTCCCAACCACCCAGGCTAGAATCAATGGACAAAATTCTTTCATCATCGTTATTGCAATGAAATTCATCATAAGAATGATGGTTTTCCTTACCCATTTGAAAGGTCCAAACACCTATTTGAAAATTTTAACAAATGTTGACTTCTATCTCGGTCAACTTTGACCAGCTTGTTGGAACTCAGACAACGGTGATTTATTATACAAAACTGTTGAGAGAGGTTTTGATAATTTTGTTGTAGGTGCGACATTTGTAATAGATTTTTCTAGTCATCTTTCAATGCACGAAATAATATTTTTCCTATCTACTTATTTGACATTCAATTATTGATTTACATAGCTCATATTTTATACTTTAAAGGTTAGTAATTTATAATATCTATTTGTCTTTTTTTAAATACCCATCTTGGGTCCCTTACCCATCACCATCATCTTTTAAATGGAGACATAAATTGTTGTTTAGGAAACAGGTTATATATTGAACATGTCTACTTAAATATATTTGATGACTACATATACAATATAAAAAACTATATTTCTTTTCAGATTTGGTTTTAGGAATGGGTATGGACCATACATAAATTGAAAGGTGTGAGGGTAGAATTGAGTATTCTAAAAGAGATTTATTTTATTTGTTAATTTCATTACAAATAGTTAGTCTACACTACTTTATTTTTTAAGATAATGACCACTCTATTCTAGTAGGTAATAATGGTAGATAACATTTAAAGTCCAAAATAAAATCAAAAGAGGCTTGCTAGCTTGTAGGCAGCAGTGAGGGAAAGGGATGAAATAAATGTTATTTCCCTTGCACTCGATGCAAGGGCTTTTCTAACAAATGATTTGTTGTAATATCCCCATTTTGACCCTTGGAATTATTGGCTTATTATATAAATATTGTAAATATGCGGTATATGATTCCTAGCGTGGAGATCAAGGCCAAGGCCCCATTAGTGAATGCTCGACTTGTAAATGCAAGTATTTTATATATGGTGGACATGTGCTAGTCGTCCATGGAAAAATGTAACAACATATAAATATTTATAATACAAATAAAATGTCTAAGAGCTGGCTATGGAAGAAACTAAAATGAGGGTGTTTGTGTGTATCCACTAGGGAGAGGTGAGGGGTTGTGAGATCAAATCATTTGTTTCCAAGTGTCATATTAAGAACCCATCAGCTATAAATGGTAAGCACCTACTTAAGTGGACTTCCATGCCGATATTTATTTATGTTATAAGAACGCAACTAATAAATCATATCATGAATTTAATAGAGTATGGGGATAACCCAAAAGTTCCTATGGCTGAATATGGGCACAATTGTTTTTACCCAGAAGTCAGTCTTCCTGATGGGAATTTGTTTCCTTTCACTCCCATTCCATTTTTTTGCAACCAGACACCGATTTTGAGTAAGTTATGCATTCTCAACAAGAGAAATTGCAGAAATCTCAACTTGAGAAGAAGCCATGTTTTAAAGTGTCAAAAATGCTCAGAAACTCGTGTTAGTCATGAAATCAAGTGGGGGGTCCATAGACTCGAACCATGGGGCGAATTTGAGAGTGTTAAAATCCCAAAAATATGTGCGAAAACCTAGATTTGGAAGCCCGAAAGTTTAACTTTGTGGTTTCAAATTAGAGTTGTTAGGAATCATAAAATCCAAGAGACAATTGAAGTCTGAGAGATAAGAGGTTGGAATGGCTTGATAAACCCAGTGTAGGAAAACATCTTTGAAGGTTTAGTAGCTTGGATCTTTCTATGCACACCCTGAATGGAACTGGAGGGAAGGGGCATTGGAGGGACTTTGTAGCAGAGAAGGGGACCTTCCTTGTGTTGGGTGTGGTAGGTAATGTGGGTTCCAAGGTTGTCTGAGACCAATTGAGATTCCTATAGCTTTGAGGATGAGTTCATTGGCTTAGCATTCACCTTCGTTTCCTCTCACTATGCTTGATAAACCCAACGGTGCAATCGATTATCATGAGAATGTGTTCCTATGGCTGTGAGTGAGCCTATGTAGTTCCTCCTTAGTGTATATATAGCCCAGCTCACAGGTGGCCTCTCAGTAGGGAGATAAAGTGCTGGATAGAATGCCTATCACTGGGTGGAATGTTGCTTTTCCATAGCCAGTTGCTTGGACGAATTCAATTCAAGAGATAAGTGTTTATTGTTAAATTACTATTTTGTGGAATGTGCATAAATTATCGTTATCCCCGTGATAAGTATGCTGGTATAGAAACAATGTTTGTGTGCGGATAGATTCATTTTCATTGTGCTTGTATTTATTCAGCTGCACATGCATTTAAATTCGTATGAATTTCGTAATATGGCCATGGGGGAAAAATTTAGAACCCCATAAGTAGTTCATATCCCCTCCATTAGTCGGATCGATGGGTGGGAACATCACATTTTTTCTAAAAACAACTAAAAAGCATTGTAGGCAACATGGGCATGTTGAAGGGGGGGTATGAATATCATCCCTTGGTAAGTTATATATTCATTATATTTATTTATATTAATCATTTTTGTAAAATTACACACACACACACACACACTAATTTTACTTGATTGTTTGTAATTATAAATACAATCCCCCCTAAGTGTCCATCGTTGGAGAATGTTCCAAGTAGTACTATAAATTATGTTGTACAAGCTGAGGAACATGGAGTGAACATGAAATTATTAAAAAAAATTGGAGTCTAAAATGGACCTCCTAAGGAAAATAATAAAAACAACCATGTCACACGACAAATATACCATATCACACTAAGTTAAAGGTGTTATCTAGTGAAGGTCAACATATATTATCTCATTAATGGTACTTGACAGGTATGTTGGGTTAGTGTAAAATTAAGAGATGAGGGTTGAAAATATTAAAGAAATGTTTAGATTCTTGTGCACACACAATAAATGATATAGTGGTAAATTTCTAAAGTTTATATTTATTAAGTGTTTTCATATATATATATATATATAATATGAAGATTAATAAAAAATTACCCACATTAACATGTATTCTAAATAAGAAAAGACGAGAGGAAAAAAAACTTTCGGTACTTTTGGGATAATTTTCGTTCCCAAACTCGAAATTGGGCACTCTTGGTACCATTGGAAAGGTATTTGTGATAGCTACAAATTTCATGTTTTGAGTTTTTCAATATTCGGCACTTGTTTTATGGAGTGGACATTTTAGTATTTCTAGGAGAAAAATGTATTTTCAAAGATTCTAGGAATATTTTAAAAGATGCTTTTCTCCCATAAATACTAGAATGCTAACCCTATAAAATCAATGCATATCTTGAAAAACTCAAAACATGGAAATTGTAGCTTTGTTGAAGACCTTTCTAGTGATACCAAGAGTTCCTGATTTTGAGTTTGGGAAAGAAAGTTACCGCAAAAATACCAAAATAATAGTTTTTCCCTCTCCTTTTTTTTATTATTTAAGATACATTTTGGCCTTGGTAGTTTTTTATTGGGGTATGAACTACTAATCCATTTGCATTTTCAAGCTAAAAGAAATTTTTTAATTCAAATAAATTATTCTTTTTAATTCTTATAGAAGGCGATAAAAGCATATTGTTTTTTATTAAAGATTTTAGTTTTTATATAAAGCATGCAAGGGTAGGGTCTAGTAATATGATTTAGGATTAATGAAGAATAATATTTTGTATTAGTATTTACTATTTAAATTTTCTAATTATTTGGGGATGTAGTAATTAAATATATTTAGATTTTTTTAAATAAAGTATTATTTAGTAATATTAGAAATACTAATTTTTTTATTTAGTATTTCAAGGTAATTGTATTTAAAATTAAATATTATTTATTGTTATTTTTAAAAGATTAATGATATAAATATTTTTAGAATTACAAAATTACTCCACTATCAATTTAATTAGTGTGGTATTTATATTTTAAAGGACTTGGTAGTGGTAATATAAAATACTCTATATTTATTATTTCAAGTATAGTTATTGTATTTCGATATAAACTTTTTATAATCTTAACCAATATGGGGTTTATATGGAGTTAACTATTGCCAAATAAAAATATGACACATAACCATCATTGAGTTCTGTATTTCCAACTCAAAATCATCATTGACCAAAGTTATTGAAATTCTATTGGTTTGAGAAATCCAACTAATCCATGGCACATTTTTTTATGAGGCCCATTTTAGACCCCATATTTTCTCTAATGATCAAGTTAATGATCCTATGTAAGAATATGACAATAATAACATAGTTGAAGATGATGGTACAAATACATTAATCTAAGACGCATTCACTCAAATGGACCAAAACAAATTTGATGATATTCATGATATACCTTTGCTTGAGAAAGCACAACAAACCCTCTATGAAGGCTAAAGAACAAATCTTCTCTCTAATACATTATTATTGGTGAACTTAAAGGTTTTGAATAGTTTTTCAAACACATGTCTCACACAGATCCTAAGGTATGATATGGTTCATCACATATACATAAAGGTTGTCTTTTTCCCTCTATTTTTAGTGTTATTTAATGTGTAAAATAAGGATGCAATATTTATGATTAATACTCTTTACATTAACTAGTTTTTATTTTATGCTCATGTAAATTGTTAGGTGAATTCTTGTTACCACCGTCAAATATTTTACCTTTCACATATTGAGATTTATCGGCCATTATGAAATATATTGGAATGGAGTGTCAATATATTGACGCATGTCCTAATGATCATATTATATATTATGGACAATATGCATTGGAGACAGAATGCCTACAATGGCATATCAGTAGATATCGAACTGATCAAGTAATAAAAAAGGTGTCTCACAAGGTTCTTCATCATATTCTCATAATTTCACATTTGCAACAACTATTTAGGTGCTAAAGCATAGAACCATTTATGGATTACCATGCATGTAACAGAAGTGGAGATGGTGTTCTTCAAATACTTGTATATGGTTAGGCATTTAGGAACATTGAGGAAAAATTACCAGTGTTTAAAGAGCAACCACATAATGTTAGGATTTGATTGGTAGCTAATGATCTCAATCCAAATGAATAACTTGCATCTATTTACTCAATGTAGCCAATTTTTATTATCAAAAATAACATTCCTCCTTAGATGTCAATAAAGTGGGAGCACATAATGTTTTTTTTTCACAAAAACGGTTGAGATTTTTTTTTTATAAATATAAAAAGAGGGATATAGAACCAGAGTACAAAGTGATAGAGCAGGATGATCTCCATCAATGATAGGTGACCTCTACTCTACCATTCCTCATGTTCCAAGACTTATACATATCTTGATAGACCGAAGTGCCAACATAACAGGCTTATAGCCTCGGATTCTAACAAAGACATACAAACACTTGACTGAAATGCCAAATACTTACAGACGTTTATCATGAGGGCCTACAGACTTACAAACACTTAACTGAATGATACTGCATTCTGTAAATAGAAAGATTTTAAACTTCAAAAACCCTGCTCCAAAAAGCAAAAAACTGCCAGGAAAATGAGTTCTTGGCTGACCTTGAATTTCATGCCCTACTGTTTGACCAATAAAGACAAAAGTGCTGCTTCAGGAAACAAAAATTACTTCCAAGGAATTAAGTACTCAGCAAAACTTGTCTTTCTTACCATACTGATTCAGAAGGAGTTTCTTCAAGCCGACGCTCTCATATCTAATCCCTTTTACATTAACTGCCACTTTGTTTGTGATGCCATGTATTTCTCTGAGCTAGGCTGTATCACAAGCATTGTTTCTCTCCATAGCCACCTCCAGTGCCTACAATTTTTCCATCAACCTATTGACTTCCATTTTTGGTGCGAGCTCCGAATTTGACAAGCGAAACATTGTTTTCTTCAATTCCATTGCATCCAAACGAAGGACATGAACCTCTGCTTCAAGAATTGTCACTCGATATTCCATAACACTCGTGTAGGATACTTGAGTTTGTTGTTCCAACACCCTAGCTCCAACCCATTCCAAGTTTGAACCGAAAAAGTTGCCTTCTAGTTCGCCAAACAAGGAGAATTTTCTCCTTCTATAGACTGTTGCACCCCCTTCCAACGCAATACCCTAAGTTTGATTCCTATACTGAAGACCCTCCATTCACCCTATCCAAGAAGGGTTTGTCTGGTGAAAATCCATAGAACTACTACCAAGAATAGGTATAGTACTCTTGTGTGGTTGATAGCCAGTGTTCTCCATATTTTCGAAACTGCTTTGAGATTTGAAGTTGCATACACAAGACCGAAGTCTCCTTGGAATCCACAATGTTATATATTGGATTGCAGCGACCTTTCGTAGGGGCCAAAGAATATGCCCCGTGTAAGCTCCACATGAATCCCTAATCCTCATGTCCTTACCTCGAAAAATCCCTTGTAGGTTTTGGACTAGAGCCTAAAAAATGCTGCCGAGCGAGATCAGCATGGGGAAGAAACCAAACCAAATTCCCAATGTTTTTTATCATAGAAAAAGTAATTTAAAGTGTTAAGGAATCCATATATTTTTTTTGGTTGTACCATTGTTGACGAGGATACCTCTGTCCAAGGCGACACCCTCATTTTCCTTCTTGTTAGCAACTTGGTTATTCGATCTTAAAACATGATGGAAACTTATAGAGTCAAATTCACTGACTAGATACTTGAGAAGGTTATGAATTTTGGAAATGGGACTTTTGTTGTTCATACTCAGATTCCTTGCCTCTCTGATTACAATCATGGAGTCGCCACAGACTGCAAGATCAGTAATTCCATATTCTCTTGCAATCTCCAGGCCTTTCATTAGGGAAATCCATTCCACCCTGTTATTCGTGTTCCTTCCAATACCCCAAGCATACTCATTCATATTATTTCCAGTGGAGTCGTATAGTACTCCTCCCACACCTGCCAACCCAGGGTTTCCTTTCGAGGCTCCGTTGAAAAAAAGGGAATTGCATCCAATATTTTCCTTCCAGGCTTGTATCTCATCAAAACTCATCCTAAGTTTCCATTTTTGGGTGTTGGAGCATTGTCTCGAGGCCGAGCGACAAAGGATGGGGTTTGGAGATATGAATTGTTGTGCCCAAATTTTTTCTTCCGCCGTGAGGGGTTCCTTGTTAATGTTTTTCATCCTTTGAGCTAGAAAGGCTTCGATCCAGAGTGATTTAGCCGAGGAAAAAACTCGCGCAGGGGTGGAGGTATCTCCATCGAACACTTCCTTGTTTCTTGTTGTCTAGAGTCTCCAACAAATAAATTTAGGTAGGGCTTCCCAGGATCTTTTGAAGTTAGGCTTGTTATGAAGAGAGCCTATGTAGTAATCCCTCTAGTTGGCATGAAGGTCGTTCCAATTTGTTGGAAGAGTTACTTCAAAATTTAGATCAGAAAAATCCCTATGCCAAACTTCCTGAGCAAATTTGCAATCTAAAAAGATATGTTCCACTGTTTCCTATGAGGCTTTGCAGAGGATGCATCTCGTCGGTCCCTCAATACCTCTCTTTTTTAGATTCTCTGCTGTTAGGATTTTCTTATGAGATAGAGTCCAGGTGAACGCATTTATTTTCGGAAGATTGTCCTTATTCCAAACTTTGGCCCATTTTTTGTCTTTGGCCCTGTTGTTGCTGTCCAAATATTGATAACCAGCTTTTACAGTGTAA
This sequence comes from Larix kaempferi, assembly GCA_027924585.1. Lineage (NCBI taxonomy): Eukaryota > Viridiplantae > Streptophyta > Pinopsida > Pinales > Pinaceae > Larix > Larix kaempferi. Next base: position 2,351,234 of record BSBM01000156.1, on the reverse strand, counting down.
ATCCATGATTTATTCCACCCTCTTTTATCCGACATGTTCTTGTGCACTCAGGCAGCGTCCTGAAGGAGATCAAGAAGAATATCATATTCAGGTTGAAGATGACATGGGATTTCTAGAACACGCCAACCAGCCCTTCTTCCTTTCTCAGACCACTCCAAGAGGTCATATAGGGTGGAAATATTACTGCAGATTATCCAATCTTTGAGTTCGCTGAGATTTTGTTGAAAATTAACTGGATATCTAAAATTTGGTCCTAGACTATCCCCCCAAAGTTTGATTTTCTTGCCATTGTCGAGAATCTAGTAAGATAGATTTTGCAAGGTTGGGGCTACCTTTTTACACAAGTTCCAAATGGGAGATACAACTTTTTGATGATCAATATTCTCAAGACATCGAAGACTATTCCCCACCATATACTTCTTGCAAAGGATCTCTTTCCACTAGTATTTTTTTCCTGTAACCACTCTCCATAAGATTTTGGCACCTAAAGCAATATTCATGAGCATGGGGTCACTAATTCCAGCACCACCAGAGTCTTTCAAACTACACACGTTGTCCCAACCCACCAAGTGAAATTTTTTGGCTCTGTTAGTCTGTCCTCCTTGCCACATGAACTTAAGTTCTTTAGTTATCTTTTGGATAACACTTTTGGGAGCTAAGGAAATAGAGCTGATGTAAATGTGATATGCAGAGAGAACCGAATTAATTAAAACAAGTTTCCCTGCTAAATTAAGCCACCTGAATCCCCAAGAAGTGATTTTAGCTTTTATATTTTCAATCAAGTCCTGCCAGTCAATAGATTTCTTGTTTCCTTTGAAAATAGGTATGCCTAAATAATTAAAAGAGTTTCAGAGATGGTAGCCTTCAAAACCCAAGATCCCGGAAATTCTTGCTAAGACTTCTTTTGAACAATTCCAAACATATATTTTGGATTTCATGGCATTAATTTTCCTGTCAAAGGATTTAAGAAAGATGGATAAGGCACTCTTGAATCTCTCAGCTATGATAGTAGAGGCCCTTCCTAGCAGGATTGTGTCATTTGCAAACTGGGCATGGTTAATGGCCCAGACTCCTCTTGCAATTTTCAGCCCCTTCAGCTCTCTTGCCCTTTGAAGATGACTAAGTTTACGACTCATAGACTTGGCTACCAAAAGATAGAGAAAGGGGGACAGGGGACACCTCTCCTGAAGCCCTCTAGTGACTTGGAAAAAGGGTGTTGGCCTATCATTGATGAGCGGGATGATCCAAGGCTTTCTTATACATGCCTTCACCCATCTTATAAGCCTACTGGAGAAACCAAATCTCTTCATGATCTCAAATAGGAAGACGTGGTTCACTCTGTCGAAAGCATTTGCCATATCTAATTTTATTGCCATTCATTGTTGTTGTCTCTCCATACTAGAGTGTATAGCTTCCTGAATAATGACTATATTATCTAAAATTTAACACCCAGCAATGAAGCCATTTTCTGAGTCAGAAATTAGCTTGTCCATTACCTTTTTCATACGATTGGCTATGATCTTCGAGAGGATCTTGTAAGAAGTGTTGCAGAGGAAAATAGGCCTATATCTATCAATAGTGTTAGGATTACTGTTTTTTGGAATGAGCGCTAGAAAGGAGGAATTGGTTGATCCTCCAATATTGTCCTTCTTTCTGGTCCAGTTTAACATTCTCTTGAGATCATCATTTATAATGTCCCAGGCTACATGATAGAAGTTTATGGTGAACCCGTCTGGCCCCAGAGCTTTGTCCATGCTTAAGGACCAAACAGCTTCTCTCATTTCATTTTCGTATATGGGTTTATCTAGATCAATATTATCGAAATCATAGATAAGGGAGGGAATACTTGTCCGGAGGTCTGCTTGAGCTCCAAAATCGACTTCATTGTTGTCCGAGTAAAGCTTCTGGAAATGCTCAAAGCTATGAGCCTGAATCTCTATCTTCCCTTCAATTCGATTACCTGTACTATATTTCATCTCTTTTATGGAATTGTAACTGAGTCTTTCTTTGTCTTGCTTGTGAAAATATTTAGTGTTATTGTCCCCCCTTTTAGCCAAAGCTGTCGAGATTTAATTCTCAAGATTTCTTCCTCCTTTCTTGCTGCGCATAGAATTCTAAGATTTAGATCCTTTTCCTGAGTAAGAGTGTCACTAGATATTTCATTGACCTCCATACATCCTTCAAGGGAATCCAAATTATGATTCCAAATCTTGTTTAATGGAGACAGGGCTCTATACTTCTTTTTGACCCATGATTTTAGAGTTGAGCGGACTACCCGTAGTTTGCACTCCCATTTATAGCTGGCTGACCCATGAGAGGTTGAGCTCCAGGCATCTTGAATTATGCTTAGAACATTTTCTTCATGTAACCACAAAGGATTGAATTTGAACGGGATTGGCCCTAGGTTTTCCGAAGTGGAGATCATGAGACTGATTGGCTTGTGAACCGAGGTGGCTGACAAGATGGATTTCGCTGTAAGGATACATTTTTTAAGAAGAAAAATGGAGCTGACCAATAATATATCTAATTTTGCTTCTATATGTCTAACTACTGCTCTACGATTATTCCAAGTATACTTACCATTCTTCAAATCCATGTCCAATAGATCTAAATCAGCAGTAAGATCCTCAAACCTTTCCCCAAAAGGATCCCTGACTCTGGATTTGCCTCTCTTTTCATTCTGTTTGCAGGTGGTATTAAAATCCCCTTCTATAATTACATCCTTTCCCTAGAGTTAATATTTTAGATTTGATAAATCCTCCCAAAACTTTTCCTTGTCCCGATAATGAGTTGGACCGTAAACGTTGCAAATGTATGTGATAGAATGATTGCTATTGTTTTGAATTTCAATAAGAATCCATTGCTGATTATCTTTATAGGAGTTGATTGAGAAATTACTAGAGAGGAAAGTAGAAATCCCTCCTAAAGCTCCTTTTGAATTAATATCCTGGCCATGGCTGCTCTTCTAGAAATGACGAGAAAGCGCTATAAATCCCTCGCCCTGCATTTTTGTTTCCTGAAGAAGTACTAAGTCTAGTTTTCAGTAATGATTAGATCTCTCAACGCTTCAACTTTACTAAAACCACCCAGACCCCTACAATTCCAGGAGACAAGTTTCATTACTTCTTGCTGGAGTGAGAACCTGCCCTAGGTTTTCCCTCCAACTTGGGTCCTCCCTCATTTTTGTTTATTTGAAGTAACTTAGTGTCTTCTATGCATTTTTGTCATCCTAGATCTAGATCCATTTCAGTTTCCTTCTCATGTAGTTGTCTTAAGGTTTTCCTTCCCCTCGTGTTTGGGACATCTTGTAGATCCAATGGTTCCTAAGATGAGGAGGGTTATGGGGTAAATATTTGTGGAATGAATTTACTTTGCTTAAACCTGTCTTCCCAAGAGCTCCTGGAGTGAGCCTTTCACTCACTTCCGTTTCTAGAGTGCCCAAATGAGGCACAAAGATAGAGTCTATAGGGTTACTTGCTTCGACTGTCTCGATCCCAACGTCTACATTTTCTAGAGGAGGGATTTCACCCTCCTCCATAGCCAAAGCTTGGAATTGGTTGCTGATTGCCGCCCATTTCTCCGATTTCTCCTTTTCATTGCTTTTCTCTACTTTTTCTTCAGTTGTTGCTGCGACTGATTGAGCATTTTTCCTACTTTTTTTAGAATGCTTCCAACCTTCACCTTGATTGTGGTCCTGAGATTCATATATAGATTTAGGATATTTTTTTACGAAGTGGCCATACTCGTGACACTTCTTGCATTTGAAAGGAATTTTTTCAGAGTTGGCCTTCTAAACATGTTCCCATCCCTCCATTTGCATATTTACAATTTCCGACAGGCCTTTTTCTAGATCTACTTCCACGTAAATTCTAGCGTAGGAGAACAGTGGCCCTTTGGGATCAACTTTGTCGATATAGGTACCCAAGGCATTCCCTATAGCCTACAAAGTTTCATCGTTCCAACAATGGAGAGGGAGATGGGGAAGACAGACCCAAACTGGCACTGTGGAGCGAACGTCTTTTTCAGGGTCATGTTAAATTTTCAGAATTTACTTCAATATTATCTAGGATCTTAACTAAGAGAAAAACATGTACAGCAAATCTACAGCATATCAATCATGGACGCAATAATGCAAGCACACAAGAGACACAAAGTTTACTTGGGGAAAACCATAAAGGTGAAAAACCCCAATAAATTCCTCAAAGATAGATAGAGCAATGATACAACTAGAATACAAGAGATAGTCTTCTCCTAGTAGCAGAGCCTCCTCCTCCACAAGTGCACCACTCTCCCAAGTGTGAGTGAGAGAATATAAATGTGTAAAATGAGAGAGACACACTCTCTATTTATAAACCAAATTGAGTTGACCTTTACTCAACTAGGTCGGCCTCAACTTAACCACTTAACATAATGCTGGCTGGGCCGACCCCCACTAGGGTGGTCTAATAACCCTTTGACCCACATGACTTATACAGGGCCGACCCCAACAAGGTGGTCTAATAACCCATCAAGTATAAGTTACGACACTTACAATATAAATGACGACAATTCCATATAGAGGAATAATAACATCTCTATAGGAATACAATATACATATATGTGAAATACATTCCGAAGTTACATATACATCAACACTCCCTCTTAACTAGGAAGGTATTTCTCAACACAGGTCTTCTAGCACAAGTCATCTTCTCTGGATCATTGTCACTGGATAATCATCATCGAGTCATCATCATCGTCACTGATGCTGCTATCTCAATCAATCTATGAATCTACTCATCATAGGAAGTTCTACAGAGCCAGTCCTTTTTCATACTGGATGTAGGCCCACCACCTACAGGTTTTCATCATCTGTGCGAACGGTCTAATAGAGGTGGCCTCTCAGGACTAATTTTATGTGCGAATGCAATACCAAAAATTATCCCAGGAACATTTATGTGCCTAAGCACGACCGGCAAGATCTCCTAGGACTGATTACATGCATATCCTCCACAATACCTTTAAAGAGAATCCCAGGAACATTTATGTGCCGCAACACGACTGGAAAGATCTTTAAAGAACATCCCAGGACTTATTACGAGTACACAGCTCAACCTCTCGGATCTCCAGGACTAATTACATGTGGATAGAAAAAACCTTTAAAGAGCATCCCAGGAACATTTATGTGCCGCAGCACGACCGAAAATATCTCTAAAGAGCATCCCAGGACTAATTACGAGCACACAGCTCAACCTCTCGGATCTCCAAAACTGATTACATGTCTCCGTAGTAATACCTCATCCCAGGACTGATTACGAGCACATGGCTCAACCTATTGGATATCTGAGGACTGATTACATACTACATAGCAATACCGAAAAGAGTATCCCAGGAACATTTATGTGCCGCAACATGACTGGAAAGATCTCCCAGGATTGATTACATGCTATTTGCACAACTTGCCACATATCATCTCTAACCTCCAACTATCAACCTGATACTCATGATCCAACGAATCATCATCACACGAGGCATCATCCTGATGCCCATGATCATACTGATCATCATCACTTGTACCATCCTAGTACATATCATTTGGAGCAACATCCTGAAGCTCATCATCATGATAAACCTGATCATACAATGCATCCACCCGATGCACACCAAGTATATTCCTAATACATATCATCACACATGATCCACCTGATCATACAGTGTATCCACCAAATACAAATACATGATACATATCAACATACATGATCTACCTGATCATACAATGTATCCACCTGATATAGATACATGGTCCAAGCATCCAACATGATGCATATACAAATACATACAAATGATCCAACCGATCATATCCAGCATACAACATGATGCGTACATACATATAAATGATCCAACTGATCATATCCAGCATCAACACGATGCATACATACATACAAATATAAATGATCCAACTGATCATATCCATCATCAACACAATGCGTACATACATACAAATATAAATGATCCAACTGATCATATCCAGCATCAACACGATGCGTACATACATACAAATATAAATGATCCAACTGATCATATCCAGCATCCAACATGATGCATATACAGAGTAGTAACTAGAGCACCGTCCTTATACTCATCATCCAGCACTTACATCCACAGCCATGTGAAGGATCCTCCTTCCAACATGCTTGGAATGGCTTCAGCAAATGTGTCCATCACTTCTTCCTCAAAGTGTCGTCGATCTGAAGAACACTAAGCCTCTCCCTGAAGTACTCAAACTTCACCCTGGCTAGTGGCTTCGTCAGCACATCTACAATCTGCTCGTCCATCGCAACATACAGGAGCTTCACGGCTCCTCTCTGCACCATATCCCTGATATAGTGATATTTGATCTCTATGTGTTTCGACCTGTCATGAAACACTGGGTTCTCAGACAGCTTCGCACAACTCTGGTTATCGCGGAATATACCAGTAGCATCCAATGGGAGATAAAATAACTCAGATGGTAGCTTCCGTAGCCATACTGCCTCACAACTAGCTGAAAAGGCTGCAACATACTCTACCTCATTTGTACTCAATGCTACGCAGGACTGCTTCCTGCTGAACCAAGATATCACACCTGATCCCATATTGAAGCAGCACCCAGATATGCTCTTCCTATCTGCAGCACTGCCAACCCAATCTGAATCAACATAACCTTGCAGGTTAAACTTTTGATTCACTTCATACTTGAGCCCATAATCCACTGTACCCTTCAGGTACCTCAGAACATGCTTTACAGTAACCAGGTGAACACTCCTCGGATCCATCAGGAACTGGCTCAATGTGTTCACTGCAAAGCAAATATCTGGTCTCATGTTCGTTAGGTACATCAAGGACCCAATCATCTGACGATACATAGAGACATCAACCGGCTCAGATGAAGCATCACATAGAATCTTTAGATTCGATGCCATGGGTGTGGCCATGGCCTTGTAATCCATCATCCCAAATCTCTTCAGGATCTCTACTGCATACTTCCCTTGTCCAAGGAAGATTCCATCTACACTCTGCCACACCTCCATTCCAAAAACAAATAGTGCATCATCCCCAAGTTCTTCATCTCTAACTCGGCAGCAAGCTTCCGCTGCGTGTCGGAAATCAATCTATCCTCACCTATAACAAACAGGGCATACAAAAGTAGTATCATTGGATTTCCTTCATCAACCTTGTAGTAAAGGTTGGAATCCACTTTACTCTTGGTAAAGCCCAAACTGGATAGAAAGTTGTCTACCATACCAAGTTCTGCACATATATGACTCCCTATCATGTGTCTCTGAACCAAGTGGCTTCTCCACATACACTTCTTCTTCAACTACACCATTCAAGAAGGATGTCTTGAAATCCATCTGGTGTATCTTCTATTTCATCACTTTTATATGCTTCCATCTACAGCATGCTTGATCTGATAGTTCCATTTGGAAGTCACAATAGACTTCCCTTTAGCTCTTGGGACTGCATCCCAAACATAGTTCTTCATGATCGATGGATCATGGCATTCTTCCCGAATCCTGGGAACTTCAATAGATAATTTTTTTGCTTGAACAAATGTTGTAGTCCTTCTTTTGTAGGTGATGGTATACGATCTTTCCTACACAACAAGTTAAATTGCATGATTAGAAAACATCTTATAGTTTTCAGAACAAATTCTTACACATAAGGAAATATGTCAGACAGTCATGCAATTATCTTAGCCAATGCTTCAATACAACATTTATCCATATTCCGTAACTTTCTAGATGCCTTCCAATCTTTACCAGAACATTGTTAAGAGTGTGCATAACTCCTAACATGTCAGCAAAGAGGTTTCATTCTAGATAAGTAGCAATGGAATGTTGTACAGTTCCATAGGCCACTTACCCATCAAATGCATATTAGTAGTAAGCTGTTCATTAATGCAATCATTCTAATATGCATAATACACATCCTAAATCTAGGAACATAAGCATATACATCATTGAATAATATTATTTAAACAAACAAGTATGTAAGCAATGGTAATTAAAATACTTATCTTTGTTTGTTTGTTGGGTGGACTCCCTCTGAGTCTTTGCTTCCTTGCAGGAGCTGCTGAAGTAGCTTCTTCTACACCTTTCTGTTGTGGAATGCAGAAGGATGGTCAACTCCCTCTGGATATCTGCATCCTTGCAGAAACTACCGGAGTATGCTCCTTTGCTTTCTTCTAGGAACAACTGGAGTGTGCTCCTTCTTGATCTTTGCTTCCTGGATTACCTGTCCTTGAACTTACATCTATCCTTAATCACTATGCATGCTTATTAGTATCATCATTGTGTTATCCTTGAGGTCTCATACATAATCACACATTTATTAGTATAATCTTAATACTATCAAAACACAATAATCTTAAATATGTATAGTCATGATCATTCATAGATAATAAACATTAGTATTCAAGGTTTCAGGGAAGTCTTCTTTTACTCATGCATATTCTTATTTGATCATAGGACTCTTCTGATTAGTTAAATCATCAATGCATAAACCCGTGATTACTCAAACCTATACCTTCATGATTCTTCTGGTTAGTCATATCATCAATTATGGTAAGAAACATAATATGTATACATCCATGACTATTCAAACCTATGACTTCATGAATAATCATTCTCAACAACAGTATAAGATCTTAACACAAGGTAGGATTCTAGCTTGATATAGGAAAAACATACCTGGATTACCATGCTAGCTAGTTATGTCTAAGATACCCGCATAATGTCTTCTGGTTCTCTTCAGTGACTTGTGCTAGTAACCTGCATGTCTCATAGGTTAACCATTGTAGGACCAAGTTATACATACCTTGAAAGTAGATCTTCTATGAGATCCATGACAATGGATGAATATTTGTCTTCATGTCACAATGATCATATGTTCTTGAAGTAAAACATGATTTGTCTTTCTTGGTGTACCTTTTATGTTAGCAGACAACATAAACCTCATACAACATCACAATGCATTAGTACATTCATAAGTGTCAAAACCTTAATCAATGAATATCTTCTATTAAGGTGATATGACAAGTCCAGTAATTAATCAAGATTGTACTGTAATGATATGAGGACAAACATATGATAAACTTAACCATGAAACATACTTGTAAGACATACCTGTCAAGATTGCTTGTAATCTTCTTATGGAAAGCCTTAGCCTCATTTCCCTCTGAGACAGGAACTTCTTCACTTATGCAGGTGACCAATCCATCTTCTTCTAGTATTAACCCAATCCACTTGATTTGCAAGAACTGAATCTAGAGCTGTAATAGGGTTTGTCAGAGAAACCCCAAAAATTCAAACTTTGAATTTCAAACTTCCAAAAGGATAGAAATATGTGCCTTGATGAGCTGATCAAGCTAGTATATTCAGAATTTGAAAACTGCAAAGTTTCACCCCTCGAAATTGCCTTTTAGATTTCCGGATTCACTAGGGAGGACCCTGAATTAGGGTTTGAGTTTCCCAGAGCTTCACCCAACCAAATTATTTGATTCAAAACTCTAAGCTTCGATTTTTCTGAGGAGCTTCCAGTTGTGGTCAAAGATTTCCAAAATTCCAATTTTTGCAGAAGCCCTAATTTTCCATCTTTTCGATCAAAGTCGTGAACTAGGGTTTGATCAAGCCCGACCTTCTGCCCAACCAAAAAATTTGATCTTGGTCTCTAAATTTCGATTTTGATGAGTATCATCCAGCCATGGTCTCCGATTACAAAAATTCCAACTTTCTCCGAAGCCCTAAATTTCGGAAGCCATGAATGAAGGTACTCAAAAATAATTATGTTTTGACAAAAATATGTACCTGATTGTTTCTGGTGTAACTCTGAAATTTTCGATCCACAGGGTCTAAAAAGTTTTCCTAAGATAGCCCAACGTGTTATCTTTCCATTTTGACAGGTCTGACCTCAATTTGATTCTCTGAGAGAGATTTATGCCAAGTGTCACAACGTGACCTCTTTATGGGATAATACAGGAGAGTGAACTTGTACGGCGTGCCATGTGTCACTAGTTCAACTTCGGCATCTGAAAAAGTTTCTTGCGATAGCCCGACCTGTTATATTTCTACCCCGATAGGTATGACATCAATTGGATTCTCTTAGAGAGATTTATTCCCAAGTGTCGCAATGTGACCTGTTTATGGGATAATACAGGAGAGCGAACTTGTACGGTGTGCCACGTGTAACTGGTTCAACTTCGGCCTCTAAATAATTTTTTTGATATATTACAGTCTGTTTTCTACCTGTCACGATTTACTAAATTTCATTTGGAGCTTCCTAGCCCATGTTATGACCTTTTTCCCAAGGTCACTTGATTTTGACTCAGATCTGGAAGAGGAAAAAACCCTATATTGTACAGATCATAAATCACAAAGTACAACGAATTAGAGGTTTTCCTTTGGACAAAAGGTACATGTGGATCTGATCTTCTATATGTAAAATTTTCAGATCCGAAAACTTTGCCAAAATGGATTTATAGCGAAATTTCTACGATGACTGGTTTTTGCTATATCAAGCCCTATCATCGTAAGTGCAACAACTGTCATACATGTCATATCATGCCTTCTTTCAGGCTAGCTCTGATACCATGTTAAATTTTTAGAATTTACTTCAATCTGATCTAGGATCTTAATTTAGAGAACAACATGTACAGCAAATCTACAACATATCAATCATGGACACAATAATGCAAGCACACAAGAGACACAGAGTTTACTTGGGGAAAACCATAAAGGTGAAAAACCCCAATAACTTCCTCAGAGATAGATAGAGCAATGATACAACCAGAATACAAGAGATAGTCTTCTCCTAGCAGCAGAGCCTCCTCCTCCACAAGTGCTCCACTCTCCCAAGTGTGAGTGAGAGAATAGAAATGTGTAAAATGAGAGAGACACACTCTCTATTTAAACACTAACTTGACTTGACCTTTACTCAACTAGGTCGGCCCCAACTTAACCACTTAACATAATGCTGACTGGGTCGACCACCACTAGGGTGGTCTAATAACCCTTTTACCCACATGGCCGAGCCTCAATAGGGTGGTCTAATAACCCTTTGACCCACATGACTTATGCAGGGCCGACCCCAACAAGGTGGTCTAATAACCCATCAAGTATAAGTTACGACACTTACAATATAAATGACGACACTTCCGTATAGAGGAATAATAACATCTCTATAGGAATACAATATACATATATGTGAAATACATTCTGAAGTTACATATACATCAACAGGTCAAAGGAGAGACTCCACTGATTTAGGTATAAGCCGCGAGTACCCAGAAAATAAGGGCCACTTCTAAATATTAGATCCCAATCTATCTAGGGTTCAAAGATAAAAGTGAAGAAACCCTTACCACAAAAACAATTTTGCAGGCCCCCAGAGATTAAGCGCATCCAATTCTTTTGAATCCAAGCTTCCATAGTTTTTGGCGAAGGCCATATTCCAGTAAACTAGCCTATCAATCCTCTCTCGCTTAGGGCAAGGGCTTTCAGGCATGAAGGTGTCGACATGATTAGGATCCTAGGAGCTTCCATGCATTTGACAAATGCATCACTGGGGGACTTCGTAGCCTGAGATGACGGAGGGGAAGCAGTGACTAAGGCTTGAAAGACCTCATCCAGTCGACGTCTCTTCTCGACAGGAACTGCAAGGGAGTCCATGGGGGACCCAAGTGGGTGGCTGGGAGATGGTCAAGGAGCCCTAAGCCATAAACGTAGAGCTCATTCCAACGTGAAGTTATATATGCGTATATGTTATAATGTGGGAGCACATAATGTTGGCAATGATTGTTCCAAGTATTTGTTTCATTTGTCTTTTTTTTTGCACAATATCTTATATCTATTTATTTACTTATATATACATATTATGGTAGTACTTATGTGCATTTTCAATCAATTAGGTAATTACAAAGTTAAATATATAAATGTATATATCGATCCTCTTGTCGAAAAGCTATTAAATTCATGGGTTGGGATAACTAGGTGTGATGTCTCTAGACCAATAGGACAAAGGCAGTTTCAATTCCACTGAATAAATTTATGGACAATTCATGATGCCCCAATGTTAACACATTTTTGTGCTATGTAATGTTCCACTACACTTTAATAGTATATAAATTTGTGAAGATTCCATGCATATTCTTTTAATAATTCCTTCATTATATATATATATATATATATTGACATTAATCCATCTCTTGGGTCTTCAAACAAAGGGTAAATTTGCATGTCTAGTTTGTATTCCTAAGATGAAATCTCTTCATTCAAGAATTTAGGAGAGGAGTTGTTTGATGAGTATAGACACTTCATCTATAAGAACCATAAGTATCTAACTACTGAAAAACATATTTTCAATGGAAAAGAAGAGACTATATTAAATCAACGAAGAATGAGACCTCACATATGGAAGTTGGAATATTTTAAATTTCATCAAGGTACACAAATTGTTTATGTATCATATATGCAATGTTTATAATTTATATTTTTATTGCATTTTGTTTACCGTATTTGAAAATTATTTTTGTAATTTATTTAATGCTTCATGAAGGTCAACAAGGGATTAAAAGGCGTCCACAAGGAATGAAAAGTTATCCTATACAATTCAATAAGTTTCCCTACTTTGAGCACAATGCATATTGGGAAGAATGTAATAGAAACATTATGGTGAATCTTATATGGTAGGAGTGACAAAGAAAAAAATATTAAAATTTGTAGTGACATTCAAGAATCCAATCATGCAATGCAAAGTGTGATTCATTCAAATAGAGATGGAGACCAAAATAGCCTTCCATGCTTATTGACATAGAAACAAAGTAATCTTGTAAAAGAGATCATTCGAAAAAGAAAGGCAAATTTGTTGGGGTAAAATTTCATGATTAATGGCATACCTTCATTAAGGTAATTATTTCGCTATATATATTTCTATATTGGTATAATTGTTCTTAGTATTTTTTGTCTAATTTGGTAACAAATAATGATTTGTTTTTATTGTTACAATATGTTTTACCTCTATTTCTCCCAAATATCTTTGACAACGATGTCAAACGTGTTATATATGATCTTAGAAAATGCATGAGGTACGTACCGATTTATATGAAAATCATTTGTTCAATTTTTTTTCTAACTTAATGACATGTGTTTTATCTATAATGTATATACATTTTTGTTGAAACCTATGATTTGTTTGCATCATTTGTAGATGGTTGTAATTTAAAGAAATCCCCAAAGAATATATCAAGTATTGGATGAGAGAAATTCCTCGTTTAATGTATGAAATGGAAAAGTATATACCTCTGACGTTCTTCAATGCACAAGAATGTTACCTCATACACCAAGTTGAGGAGATTGAAATGTGTGGAGATGTACACACAAGGTCAATGTGGATGGTGGAGAGGCACTTGAAATCATTGAAGGATTTGGTTAGTCTGACAAAGAACACATCCCAAGTGTTCTATTGCGGAGGGACATATGGTATATCAATCCATGGTGTATATTAGCCACTGTATTCCTAAATTAGCAGTAAATATGCAAGTGGATCACATTTGGGATGTGAAATCCATCAAGAAATATGAAGGGGAGTATCTGTTAAGGAAAGGTGTAATGAGGACAGTGAAAGGTAATTAGATGGTGGAGATTTATAATACCTTTGACTTTTCATTTTATGTATATTGTACTTATTTTATTTTTATTATTCTATCAATTATTAATATTTTCCATGGTAACTAATTATTGTTGAATTATTATTTTTTCATATAGTTGATCGAGAGTGAGATGTGCTACATTTATACATTGCAAAAAGTCTTGATTGGATGAAGGTATGGATTGAAATATGTATGCAATTTTATGGTAGGATATCATGGAAGGGGTGTCTACATTGGTTAAAAGAGCTCATCGTAATGAAACTACCAATCTTATGCAGAGAAAAATTGATTTAGCATATGTTTTAAAATATAAACAGGAAATCATATTCACCCATATGATTCAGTTTTGATGTCCTCCATGGTTCCATCATTGGGAAACATTCTGCGAATCATTCTCTTACATGGGTTCACAAACCAAGGAGAGAGTGGCGTCTTCGTAGGCTTTGAATGTGTGTCTTATAGCTAGGATGATTAGCCCATTCATGTGTTGGATGGAGTGGTAGTACGATAGAGGTCACATTGCATACTCCATGTGGGAGTGCTCCATAGAGGGAGTGATTTATTCTTATAGATTGATATGACTTTCCTCTGTTACAAGCATATCTTATCTCTTTTTATTATAGACAAATTCTAATCTTATGTTGAATTTAACAATTAGCTCTAAGAAGTGTCTGGGACTTCTTAGAAAATGGTCAAATCAACATTAGAGATTTATTGAAGAATGCGACTGCATGTCAGGAGATATCAACGAGGAGAAATTTTATATGATGAATAAATAACCAAGGAGTCAAGAGAATCCACTGAATAATTCTTAGAGAAGTGGAAAGAAATAAAGAGCACAACTACCCAAGGAAAAGGGGTAAATTGACCCTAGAAGACAAAAAGACAAGTGAGATTGAAGATAAATAAAAGATAAAGCTCAGACTAGAAAGTCATCCCCATAAACTAAAAATCAAGTCAACTAAAGAATATAAATAGAAGTGTTCTCACACTTCATTTGTCACATTCAAACAACCTCATCTTTCTCATTTGGTGTGCACTTCTTAAGGAGGACAAGTGAATATCATTAGAAGTAATTTTGGGGTTATCTTATCTCTATCAAAGGTTTACAAGGCTTTCTTGTGGAATGAGGGAACACTCTTATGCTAGGTCTTAACCTTCATGATTGGTATTGTTCTTGTATTGAATTAATTGTTTTGAGAAAATTTTCTTAGGGTTTCCTAGGATAAATATTTTTGTCTCTTGTGTATGGTTATCTTTTAGTGATATTTGTTTTATTTTCCACTACAAATGAATGATGCTATAATTATGGGATGAAATAAATTATGAAATTAAAGTTGAAAGAGATGAAAATTATACTTCTAAGTTAAAATTCAAGATTCAGTTATTTTTTATTATATTAATGTGTATGGTGTGCTTTTTTTATTTGGATACTTTTTAAGTATATATATGTTTATTAATTGACAATACATTTTTTATGTGTCTACCATATTGCAATTGAAACACCACAAGGCTATGTGGTGTAATGGTCGTAAATTTCACATCAAAAAGTTGGATGAAAAGTAGAAAACTTCTATTTGTGGGATAAATGTAGTTTTCCAGGTCATTAATTTTTCCTCTAGGAGTGACATACATCTAGAAGTATCTGAAAAAAAATATTATGAATCTTTGGATGATATACTTGCGTGTGACTTTAAATCCTCAAAATAGTTTTGTTCTTCATGAAATGATACAGGTTATGAATGAATGAACGTGATCCTGAGAGAACTATTAATCAAAATGCTAATAGATTTACCATGGTTAATACAATAATAATTGATTTGGGAACATAGCCTTGTGTTCTTCCAAACCAATGTGAACATGTATTTTTACTCGGAGATTCTAGGTAAATCGAGTTAGTCATATGTTGTTAGAGATAATCCAAGAGAAAAGATGGTAAAGCATAATGTAGTGTAAAAAGATGATATCGAAGAAGAAGATGATGTAGAGGAGCAAGTCAATGTGCTAGGAATGAAAGTCAAAGAATTTGACCCCGATGTAGGAGACAATGTTCTCGATGGTCATATTGACGATGACATTATCAAGAATGGCGTTGATGAACATAATGATATGGTCACCAATCCTTTCAATGTCGATTATGAATTGGATGATACATATGTGGATTTGTGTGAATAATAATATCAATGATATTGAAATGTAAGAGTTATGTGATTATAACGCTTATATGATTTATTGATAGAATTATTGACATATATGGGTTAATTATGTGTTTTTACTTTTTATGCCAATTTCTATGTTGTATGTAAAGTCTTATTTTAATTGATTTCAGTGCCATCATCATGATCATCGTCCCCATAATCATCATCAACGTCATCATCAACATTATCATGATCATCATCATATTTGTCATATTCATCATCATCAACATCAGCATCATCATCGTCATCATCATCATAGTCGTCATCATCATCATCATCAGCATCATCATCATATTCATCGACATCATCATCATCATCATCATCTTTTTCATCATCTTCATCTTCATCATCAGCATCATGATGAACATCATCATCATCATCAACATAGTCATCATAATCATCACCATCATTGTCATCATCATCATCACCATCATCATAAAAATCATCATCATCGTCATCATCTTTGTCATCTTCGTCATCATTAACATTAACATCATCGTCATCATCATCTTTGACATGATCATCATCATCAACATCATCAATTTCATCATCATTATCATTGTCATCATCATCAACAAGAACATTGTCATCTCCTTTTTCATGTTCACCATCATCCTCATTATCTTTGTCATCTTCAGCATCATCATCATCATCATCATATATAACATGATGATGATGATGATCATCATCATCATCATCTTTGAAATTATCATCATCATCAACATCATCAATTTCATCATCATTATCATTGTCATCATCATCATCATCGTCATCATATTCATCGACATCATCAACATCATCTTCATCATCAACATCATCACCATCATCTTCATCATATCAACATCATATTCATCGACATCATCACCATCATCTTCATCATCAACATCATGATGAACATCATCATCATCATCGGCATCATCATCATCGTCGTCATCGTCATTAACATCATCATCAACATAATCATCATCATCGTCACCATATTTTTCATCCTCATCGACATCATCATGTTTGACATGACCATCCTTGTCAATGCCATCAATCATCATCGTCGTCATCACCATCGTCATCATCATCATCATCATCGCCATTTTCATCATCATCATCATTATCAACATAATCATATCCTTTTTCATATTTGTAATCATTATCAACATCATTGTCATTGTCGTCATCTTTGTCATACTCATCGTCATCAACATCAACACCACCACCATCATCATCATCATCATCATCATCATCATCATCTTCACCATCTTTGACATGAAAAATTGTCACCGTAATCATCGTCATATTCATCGACATCATCATCAACATCTTTTTCATCATCAACGTCGTGATGAACATCATCATCATAACAATCCTCCTCATCATCTTCATCAATGTCATGATCATCATTTTCATCATCATTGTTGTTGGCATTATCATGAATATCATATCTGTCATCATCATCATCATCATCATCATCATCTTCATCATCAACATCATCATCTTTGTCTTAATGTTCGTCATCATCAACATGAACATCATCATCATCATCATCATCATATTCATTGAAATCATCATCATCATCTTTTTCATCGTCTTTGTCATCATCTTCCTCATCATCATCATCATCATTGGCATCATCATCATCATCATCATCATCATTATCATCATCAACATCATCATCTTTGTCATCTTTGTCGTCATCATCATCGGCATCATCATCATCATCTTTGACATGTTTATCATCGGTGTCATCATCATCATATTCATCGACATCATCATCATCATCATCATCATTATCATCTTTGTTATCATCATCATCATATTCACCATCATCGTCGTCGTTGTCGTTGTCGCTTTTGTCATCAGCATCATCATCATCATCATCATCATGAATATCATCTTTGCCATCATCGTCATTGTCATCATCTTCATGGTCATGTTTGTCATCATCAACATTAACATCATAATCGTCGTCATCATATCAATAGTAGAATTTAGGCATATAAATGACTAGGTGACTAAAAACATTAGCCAGGATAGTGTTTTTAAGCTAAATACTACTAAATTTGCACAAACAACTAAAAATGACTAAATTAAATGACTAATTTAGTCACGGGATAGAAAATACCATTAGATAATAAGTGACATGACTAAAAATGACTAAACAAATTACTAACAACTATAGAACAATTACAATTAGAATAATATGAATTAGCCCAAACATTAATATGCCATCTAGAGGTGATCTAACATGTTTAAAGTAGAGATCTCATTGACCATTGCAACTAATTAGGAAGGTGAATAAATAATAGTGATTGCAAAGATACTCTCAAGGGCTTGATGAGTGATAGGCTCCATGATGGATAAAGTAATAATGGAGCATACTAAATCTTCCCTACATTTCCCACAATGTTTTTTTTATAATTCTGATAGATTTTTTGACGAATTATTGAAATTGTTAGTTTTAACAACTAAAATTGCATTAGAGAGGTGGTCCAATGAAAATGAAAATTGCAATTTTGACAATGAAAAATTACAATTTCGTAAGCATTTTGATTATGAATCCATCTCCAATGTTAAAATTTATGAAATTGCAAGGAGGCACCTGAATCCTATAAACACACACACACACACACACATATATATGTATATAATAAATTAGAAAAAAAATATAAAAAATACTAAATAATGAACATTTTGAGGAGTTTCAATTTTTCCACCAAAATTTGGCTAGAGAAAAAATTAGTTAGATCTAGGACTTTTTTTATTTAGGGCTCAATATTGATTTTTGCACTATAGTATAACTATGGACCTTGTTTCTTATCCGATTATTGGATCTTCAATAGTGGAGTTGTTTAGATTTGTTTAGAGTGACCATAACCATCATGATTATTATGGTTTCTAGCAAATCTTCGAGTGAGGAAATCAAGAAAAAGCTCTTGCACCTTGATCCTACAATTGATAAAATCTCCAATATTTGTTATTACTTAGACCCCTTATCTCACAAAGGATTCCCATAAAAATACTTTCAAATGCAAGTGCCAGATGGCCTCCATCTCATCAAAAAATTAAAGCAAATGAGCAACTTTAGTTTATATAGAAGATATTGGTATGAAAAGAAAATCTGAAACGTAGAACACTGTCAATGATTTCTTGTTCACTATTCAAGGCCCTACTGATCTCATTATGTCCATAAGCTATATGTGGATTTCAGGGGTTGTAGCGAACAATCCTAATGTATTCAAGAAATGGGTCGACATATAATGGACATTGTTAATGCCAAAATGACTAATGATGATTGTTCCAATTCTCTGATGCTTCATCAAATGAGCATGACTCAACTATTTGAGAGCTCCATTGATGGGTTGCATGATACTACAATGGATGAATAGTCCACTAGTAGAGACAACTCCCAAATCCTAGGTATGCAAATGTTTGTAGCGGATTTGAATACTCTTGTCAGTGATGTCAACCATATCCTATTCCTGAATGGAGTTAAAAACAACAAGCAAGTATTCAATGAATAGTGGAGAATAGAGCCCTTCAGGGATAATGTTCCCATCACATATTAAAATAACATGGATATTCTGTGCTTTTTGGTACACATACTAAACAATGCAACATAGAGTTTTTTTCTTGGGATATCCCTATATATAGATGAGGAACATCCTTATAATATGGGGTTGGCAATTTATGTTGTTGGATCCATATATATATGTGTTCGAATGATATGATTTTATTGCCCAGACAGTCCTTCTTTGTTGTTTCATCCTGCACTACATTAGATTGGATTTAAAATACATATCATACTAATCATTATATGTAATGTGTGGTTCTAACTGTGGCTTATGGAATTCCTGCTCTGCCTCACATCATTGGGTTAAAATGAATGGGTGGAAGTGGAAAAACAATGCTTAAACACAATGACAATAAGGCTTCAATACTATGTACAACAATGATTATGATCTACTGGACACAAGATCTATTGGAATTAGGAATAGTAGGTTGAACTAATTGTGATTTGCAATACGCCACATAAGCATCAATGTATTATTTCACTTTCCCTCGCTCCGGTAGTGGCCTTAATCCATCCACTAATCTCCAATTAATCCCTTGATTCACTTCAATAAAAATAATTTTCGGATCCCTACGTGGCCATTTATTTTGAGGCTACAAATTCAGAACCCTTCAATACCAAAGTTTATAGAAATATAACTGTGAAATGTTGCACCATTCCCAGGACAAGGCTTGTGTATTTATACAGATAAATCTGGTTCATCAAGAGCACTAAATCCCAAAATCTAGTTGTGTTATGTCCATTAATAAATCTGAGTGGGGTATACTGGTTGGTGTCTCAGATGAGATAGGATTTACCAATATTGAGTTTGAGAACTTGGTATGCTTTCAAAACCCATTTTGTGTGGAGATAAAAGGACAAAAAAAAATCTAATTGTTTCGGTTTTTATGCAAATGCACTCAACCTTTTTTTATCGAAATTCAGTGAAAAAATTATTCAGTCTTTATATCTATGTGGTTCACATTGATTTTTTTTTAACTTGAATGGATTCAAAAATATTTCTAATTTGACTTAGATATTTCGCTTGGAAGGAGAGGGTTATTGGTAAGAAAAAAGGGCTATCATAATCGCTCACCCCACCATTACTGGAGCTCGATTTCTGAAATAACAATTGACATGCCATTACGATTGATACTCTCAAGTAAGCCCAAAATTAAATTTTTCATAAGAATATTAATTGTATGCATTCCAATTTTGAAACAAAAGACATTTTCCCCTAATAGTTGAAATTTTGAAATGCATTATTAAATTGTTATTATCCCTTTTTCAGGGTATCCTTTAATATTACTGCTAATCTCATGCACTAGTTTTAAGATTAATATGATTTATTTATTAATGGAAAAAATTGGTTCAATTTACTTTGCAACAAAAAATCCTTGTTAGGAATTCTCTGTGTCATTTCCTTTAATAAATCTTTAGTAGTTTTTTATTGAATTCCAAGAAAAATGAATAAAAACAATTTCCGAAGAAAATATGTTTCTTTTGAAACCAATCTCCAGGGATGTCCAGTTCTTATATTTATTTTCAAGGTTTGGTCGATGTAACAAAAAAATTGGGAATTATGCAAAAGAAATCCCCATTGAGACTCATTTTTTGGTACTGGAAAGCAATGTTGGATCCTCAACACAAAACGGAATAGACTCTAGATCCTGTGCACAAATGAGTTACATTGTTTTTCTACGACCACTGAAGTGACCATTTGGGGTGTCTTTACAAGGAAATGAAAAGGATGAACTGAAACTATGCTTTGAGAGTGGTAAATGATTTATACACTCGATTAACTATTATCTATTTCTCAACCCTTGCATTATATATAAATGTAGTAGTTTGATCTACCTCATCTAAGTTATTGGTTCTATAGATCATTGTTTTATGTTTTCTTTAGCCTTTGGTATACTTCATTGTTCCTACACTTGCAAATTTGTTCATAGAGGCCCTTCTATGTGGTATGTGTCTTTGTTTCAGTCTAAAGTGGAGGATTATTTAAGTAGATTATATGTTTGAACATAATTCAAAATTTCAAAATTATGGCTTGTGAAGAGCAAGGTTCAACAAGGGTTGAAGAGGGTACAATTTGGTGTATGGGCGTATACTTTTGTTTATGCACATTGTAATTTTATAAATATTTTGGACTTATTTGGTAAACATGATTTTAAGATAATTTCATTCTTGACAATTATCAACATTTAGCTTTTGGGAAAGACACGTATTGGTAAGGTTGAACTAAATTCAAATAAACTTGTCAACGACTTGCACATAGAAACCAGGGCAATGTCATTTAGGAGTGTGGATTTTCCTCTATCATCGTTATTTTATTTGGTTCTATGTCAAGGCTATTCAAATTTCAAAGGTTTTTTTTCTATAACACATCTTTTTTCAATACTTTACAATGCAATAGGCTTAAGCTTTCATGGAATTTTATTTATCCATTAGTAAGGGACGCTCAATGGATTGGAAATCAATTGTAGTGATATTACACTCCAAATTATTTAAGTGTGTTGTTCAATCTCTTCCAAAATATGGAGATTAATCAGTTTCTTTATCTTTATTGAGGTCCATGACAATTGGAATAATAAATTGTAATTTGGCAATAGGAAGGGTGAGAATGCATTCATAATGCTCGTGTATAATACCACTTTAGCTAACATATTTATTTAAAATATTTCCATGTGCCATATCAATGGCTTAATATTTTCAAAGCAATTTGATATTATATTGCTTGTGAATCCATTTGCAAGAGACCCTTTCATCACAACATCCTCTTCACATATGCTATGTTTATTACGATAGGAACATATTCATTCAAAGTAATCATACATCCCCTTCACATATGCTATTTTTATTACGATACGAACATAATCATTTAAAGTAATTATAGATGTAATCATGTAACTTTTTAAACCTTGTCTTTCCAGAAAAGCCTCAATTTCAAATTTAGAACTCGAATTCTATCTCTTACATTTAGAATTATAAATTTTTATTCAATCCTCACTAACTATGTTCGAAGTATGACCTAGGAAAATATCCCCAAAGTCCATCAAACACTCATGTATTTCATTAATGGATAATATATCTAAATAAAGAATTAACAGATTACCTCTATTTAGTTGCATAGCTTTTCATTTAAATTAAGTCTTAAACTTTAAATTTTAAACAATTAAAATACAAAATGTGCAAAAACAAGTAAATAGACTTCAATGCTTTGAAAATGTTTAGGATGTTTTATGTTTGGTCTTTTAAGGCCATGGAGCTTCACTTGCATACATTCTCTCACAGAGATGTGAAGAACGTATTCTGTACAATCTTATTATGAATATCTTCCTCTTCTTAACCTTTTCATCCTTATTATGAATATATTCCTCTTCTTAACCATTTCATCCTTGCATATTCAACTTAGCTTGGATGGATGGGATTTTCATCCTTGCATATTCACATTTATGAATATTATTTGTCGTTCTCGACAATATGGGATTATCCCTTTTCTTATGAATATTTATTGCATCCCATGACTACTGTAGTGTACATCAGATAGGGAGTTCCATTTGTGGTGTATAGGACATATTTTCACAAGGATAAGATGGTATCAACATAAATATTAACCAACATAAAGATAAGACCGTAGATTAAGATCAATGTGTGATATGACTAGAAAAAGAGTGTTTGATTTTGTCTCAATTTCAGCTTGAAGAGAATTAAAGGATGCTATTTTACACAAGAAGAGTGTTGTCCTTTTGCGTGGATAATTTTTTTGTTTAAAAGAGGTCAAGGTTTATTTTTCTTGTATTTTTCTAGCATTGTATTTGGTGCTAATTTCAGCTGCATGAAGATAAGAGGATATCAATGCTACTCTTTTGTGCTTAAATCATGCCAGTAGGATCCAAATTCAGTCTTATTCCAATGTTTTTCTTAGAAGCTTTTGGCACTTTCTTCAAGGAAATTTTTTGGCATAAATCTATTTCTAACTTTCAACTCTACCTTTGAGGAGTTATTTTAATCAAGAAAGACCAAACTAGCATTGATTATCTTGGGAAAGGCATTCAGATATGGAACATGAACCTCAAATATATGAAGAATAGGAGCAAGTAAAGGGAAAGACTCCAGTGCACAATGTTCTTCAACCTTCATCATTATTCTTCTCTTCTCTTTTTGTTATCTTGTATCTGATTTTATAAGCTATAGTCAAGGTCTCTCGGGTCTAGGAAGGAACTTAAGCTGTCGATTAGGGCCTTGGGAAAGATTTGACTTGGATTTTTCAGAACTTTGATAGTGTAATAACTCTATATAATGGAATTAAATATTTCTTTTGGTTTACAGGATTATATGATGAATGATAATTCCTTCTATGTGTTGACTCTCTCAGCTTATGATTCAGATTCTAAGACCTATAATCAGTAAGGTTCAATTTCGAATGGCCTTATAGTTTTCTTCTATTCCATGTTCTATACTTCCCATTGGACTTGGAACCACTCATAGACACACAATATAAAGCCTATTTTTATGAGTTTTACATGATGAAGTTTAGTTATGAAATTCAAGGTATCAAGGATGCTGATTTGCAAAATTCTGTTGTAGTTCAACATCTTTTTTTATTGATTTGTTAATACTACTTTCATATTTTCAGAGTTCAAACAATGAGAATTGTCTAGAGATCCATGCCCCCATTGTTTAGAATGCACTAATTTGTAAGTGAAAGTTTCATTGTCAGTGACTAGGGCACCAAACCTAAGCTGATCATTATGATCCCCTTGGGGTTTCTCAAGGGACGTTTTTGAGAGACAGCAGTGTGAATTAATGTAACATGGTTGTAACAACATCCATACACATATATGGTAATGATGGTGCAAACTATGTGACTTATCATCACATGGGAGGTTAGTTGGTAGGCATATGTTACTTGCTCAATCGAAATACCTAGTGGAAAAGATAATTCACCAACTAGCCCAATATTGTGAGTGGTTTCATTTGCATTCAATTGCATGGGGACAACCTGTCTTTAGTGCATACATAAATTTGTGTTTGTAGGTGGGAGGAAATTGGACCTTAAGATTTGTAATGATCATTTTCAAAGATATAATCTTAATCCTTTTGCTAAAATAAATTAGAATAATTTGTAACTGGCATTATATATGGACATGGGTTGTAAGTCTTTAAATTCTTTTGTAGATTTCCTTTTGGTTGCTTCGAACAAAATGGTTGAATTGATTTTAATTTGTACAACTTCCTCTTTTTCAAATCAATTAGAATTTTCCATGTCATCTATAACAATTTCTGAAGAAGATATTTAGAG
Organism: Larix kaempferi; assembly: GCA_027924585.1. NCBI lineage: Eukaryota > Viridiplantae > Streptophyta > Pinopsida > Pinales > Pinaceae > Larix > Larix kaempferi. The sequence goes on along the minus strand of BSBM01000156.1, from coordinate 2,326,518 downwards.
AAGTAGTTGCATTAGCATTAGAATTAGTTGCATTATGCAATATAGAAAGATGTTTGAAATGCTAATGCTAGAATTCTCGGGCATGTAATGCTTGAGAAGTGCTAATAGAGAAGGTGAAGTTTTCAAAAAGTCGATTGATTGACTAACCAGTCAACGCAATTTCCTCAAGGTGCTTGAGATTTTCCTCCAAGTCCTTTGTATTCTTCAATGGGTTTTGTTGACATGTCCCACTTTTACACAATACCGACAAGTTTTCTTCTTCCGATACTTCTTCGTTGACGATGAACCTGGTGTTTGGTGCTAAACAACTTTTATCAGTATTTAATCAACAAATCACAGAAGACATCAAAGGTGAAATACTTACCATCTTTCTTGCGAGACATCCAACTAGCACAAAAGAAGGAGTAGAAGACATCATAGGGTATCTTCAAATTCATCAGGACCAGTTCAATAAGTTTTCCATCCTTCTTTGAAAAATCCTTACCACGTTCATCAAATTTCAACTATAGCTCCTTGATGTGAGATAAATAGTCCTCATTCTGGTCAAAGAAAAGATGTTCTAGAGAGATCAACTCTTTCTCTATCTACATTACTTGAATTTCATTAACCTTTTTGAACAGTGACTTCATCTTATTCCAGATGGCATGAGGACACTCAATCCTGCTCATGTGAAAGTGAATCTCCCTCGAAATGTAGGTCATGATGAAACCAAGAGCCTCATCCTTCTTTCCATCGATGATAAAATTAGCATCGACATGTGTTCGATATACAATAGAGACATTCATATATTGCTACAATCCCTTGTTATTCAACAAAGTCTCCATATTTGGTTCCCATGTTGCATAATTGTGTCCATTAAGAACAATAGGTTATATCTTGGAAGACACCTTTCTAACTAAAAAGATCTGATCAAAGTTCAAGAAGAGTTATCAATGAATAAATCTTCATCTTGGAGTCGATCAAATCTGGATCTGACTTAGCATGATTCACAGACAACGAGATAAGTCAAAACCAATAGCTATGATACCATGTTGGGGAACCTCTTCACCTTTAACTATAGAACAAAAAAGAAAATAGAAAAAGGGAAAAATATTCCAAGAAGAGAGGTGGTGTCTAAAGACACCATTACAACACATAAGCACAATGCATTGCGATTAGAACATCAAAATGCATTATCACAATTCAACTCGATTCGATATCATCACAACCCATAGGGTCATTCTTTTATAGTGTCATAATCTAATGAACTCCCTTGAAGTGAGGAAGATCTAGTCCACAAATAGGAGTCATTGGTTCTAATCGTTTACATGAAATCTGCAATGACCCATATTTTAGTAAAATGTTGTATTCAATCCAACCACAGCCTCATCGACCATTGAGGTGATCCTTTGACTCACTCTTCCAATTGATCCTCCAGTCGAATTCTTAGTTGTTCAATTGTTTCCTATCAATTGATTGTCTCCAGAAGATCCATAAGCATTATGGACATTCATAACCTTAGGCTCCAACATTATCCACATGGGATAGATGGGATTGCCAAGTTTTATTGTAGGTCAAGATGTCATAAAAAAAAAAAAGGAAAAATTTATGCAGAAAGGATTTAAATAGTGTGTTCATGAGGATCTATAAGTTGGAGGGTGTATTACAAAGACCAAAGGGCATCACCAAGAACTTGTAATTTCCTTCATGAGTGAGAAAAGATGTTTGGGAATATCGACCTCCTTCATGTGAATTTGATTATCTCTTAAGATAAGATCAAGTTTAGTGAAGAAGTGATGGCCCTTAATCTCATTCAGGAGGTCATCAATTATATGAATGGGAAACTTATCCTTAATGGTCAACTTGTCCAAACCATGGAAGTTAGGGAACATGATTCAAGTGCCTTCTTTCTTGGGGATAATAAAAACTAGAGAAGAATACGAATTGGTACTAAAGTAGGTGACATCGATCACATCTAGTAATTCCCAAATGGTCTTTTCACTTTCATTTTTTTCCAAAAATGGATGGCAATATGGGCGCATGTTGGGTGGAAGGACACTAAGTATGAGTGGAATGGAATGATCATGATCACCATGATAACGAAGTAGTCCGTTGAGAGTGTCAAATATGGACTGGTGTTTGTCTAAGACTGAATACATGTCAAGAGGAATGGGTTGAGAAGGGATCTCAAAAGATTGAATGGCATGGAATTGTACCACAATTCCTAAATGGCTCTTTTTAAGAATCCTTTCCATATGGTGTGAAATAATAATCTCTAGATTATATCCCACTGTAATTCCCTTGAGTGTAGATGTGCCCTTCCCATTGCAAACTCATCATAAGGAACTGAAATCCACGGTGATAGGACCTATTGTTTGTAACCATATAACACCCAATGCAATATCACAACCACCCATGTCAATATAAAAACATATGGTTTTTTAGGGAATAATAATCTAATTGATGCCACACATTTTCAAAACAACCACCACATTCCATATCTCCTCCATTTGAAATCATGATTTGGAATTTGTTCACATCATAGATATAGCAATGTATTTCTTGGACTATACGATGATGCATAAATTTAGTCATGCTACCATTTTCAATTAATACAATGACCTTGCAATGTTTGAGATAGACAATAAATTTGAGGGTTTGGGGGGTATAAATACCAAACAAGGCATGCAAAGAGATCTAAGGTTCTTTCTTCAACATATCAAGATGAGAAATGTTTTCCACGGGTGTATGAGGGCATTCATGGGTGATAACATCAACATCCTCATACATGTAATTTGAAATGTCCATAAAGAGTTTTTTAACCTTAAATATCACCTTTGCACTCGTTAAGGTTGTCCCCCATGTCAAAAATTGGTGCGAAACTTATTGTGAGAAAAACTCAATAGTGGAGTCTGAAATGTTTGAGGATGACCCCAATTGGGCCTCTTTTATAGATTTTTTTAAGGAATGATATTACCTTGTGGGAAACTATGATGACCAGTACATGAGATAGACCACACTATGTCAAGAGAGGGGCCAAATGAGTGTCGGAGTTCACAAATACCTTCCATACCTTTCACACCAATATTGGTATCAAAGACTTCGAGCAACATCTGGTTCTAAAATACTGTGGGGGAATACATAGGTACATTCAACCGAAATTGAGTTGCTGGAAATATTGTCACTGGGAGCCACTTATCGGTATACTATCAAGATCAAGAAAAACTTCAAGTAGAAGAACAAGCGGGATTTTGGACCTACAGATCAGCTGAAAAATTAAGGCAACGATAACCCTAGCTTGCATAAAAAAGGATAGAGTAAGGAAAACCAACCCTAGGAAAACCATTCCAAGCAACAAGCAAATAAGGGTGACAACAAGACAAGGAAGGAAACTAGGAAATGGTGCAAGTTTCATAAGAGCCCCTAGCAAAACACTAATGAATGTCACTCAAAGTAGTCATTGGTGGTTGAGATCAAAGCTTCAAAGTCTGATCCTAGTTTTGATCTGATTCAGAACCCATCATCGCAGTCATAAATAGGGCGAAGTGGGTCATTAATGTAGAACCCAACATCATCATCGCTACCATAAAGATCCATCCTAATGATCTATAGGATCCAGAGGAAGGTGATCACTTCTTCCACTCAAAGATGTAGGTAAAGGAAACTCCACTACATTTCATTGTTGACAGTGGAATCCAAAAGAACCTAATTTCAATAGAGGTTATCAAATGGTTCAAGTTTCCAATAACACCACACCCACAACCCTACAACATTGGGTGGATTATCCAGGGATAGGACATCCATGTCAATCAACAATGTTTCCAACCTTACGACATCAATCCCTTAAAAGATAAGGTAATGTACGATATTGCCCCACTTAAAGATTTTGATGTTCTTTTAGGACAACCATATATGTGGAAGCATCATATTGTGTATTAATAAAGACCTCATAGTGTCATTATTACTTTGGGAAAAAGGCTCTACATGATACCAAAGGAAGTTCCCACTACTGTAGTGTCTCTCATCACAGCTAAGTAGTGCAGAAAGGCAATATACCAAATTCATAAATTCATCCTCTTCATAATTTTCTCTGAAGGAGAATGAAACATCACACCAAAATCCACTACCTCCATACAAGGTCTAACTACGTCACAACAGAAGTAGGTGGAAAAGATCGTGGAAGCACACAGAGACATCATCATGCCTACTAGGGTGCCATTACATTTCCAAGTCAAGCATTCAATTGATTTGATACTTAGGGTGACACTACCTAATGGGGAAGTATACAAGAATTCCCTCAAGGAAAATGAAGAAATCGAGTGACATATTCAAGAATTAATCCAAAAGGGCACATTCGGCCGAGCTCCTCACCTTGCGGGAACCCAATTGTGTTGGTATGAAAGAAAGATGGGACTTGATGACTCTGTATTAATTATAGATCTCTAAATAAAATCATAGTATGGAATCGATATCCCATTCTTGATATTGATGACCTTTTCAACCAACTCAAAGGTGCCAATTATTTTAGTAAGTTTTATATGAAGTATGGATATCATCAAGTACCAATTGAGCCAACCAATTTTTAGAATACTTCCTTCAAATATTGAGAAGGACCTTTTCTAGTGATTGGTCGTGCCTTTTGTCTTAACTAATGCTCCAATGACATCCGTGAGGATAATGGATGATATTCTTCATTCATTCACCAATTATTTTGTGGTCATATATCTATATGACATCCTCATCTATAGCAGAACATGGGAAGAACATTTGTAGCATATTCAATAGGTCCTCAACACCCTATGATAGGACAAGTTATATTCCAATATAGAGAAGTGCTCATTTGGCATGGAGAGAATTCAATATATGGGATACATCATGGATAACCATGGTGTGCATGTGGATCCATCCAAGATCGAAGCCATTTGAGAATGGCCAACCTTGAAACCTCTCACAGAGCTTCGCAGCTTCCTAGGCCTTGTCAAATTCTATCGCAGGTTTATGTTGGGATTCGCTCACATTGCTTGGGCCCTTAGCCAAGTGACCAAAGGTCGATCTAAGTCCAAGTTTGTTTGGTCCAAGTCACAATAGAAATAATTTGAGGAGCTCAAGCAATGCTTATATATATGTTCAACACTTTTCCTTACCTTATCAGATTTGTAAAAACCCTTTGAAATTGAGAAAGATGCTTCATACTATGCTATTGGCACAATCCTCACTCAGCATGGCCATCCAGTGGCATATCAAAATCATACACTCTCAAATGCAGTCCGAAAATACCTCACATATGACAAGGAAATTATTCCATTGTCCGGCCTTTCCGTAAATGGAAGCATTAAATCCTTGACAAGGAGATGGTCACCCACACTAATCACAAGCCCCTACATTTCATGTAAACACAAGGGAAGTTACAGAATGTCTGCCACCAAAAATGGTCCACGTACTTGTAGCAATTCTACCTGAACATCAAGTATAAGAAGGGTAGCACCAATTGAGTCATTGATTTCCTTAGTTGACCACCATTGGAATCCTTAACCATAGTGCTCAACAACTCTTGTCGCAATGAGACCTCCGGGTGGTCTCAACTATATGATAGTGATATCTATTTCACTTCCACCTATCAAGCATTATGTGCAGGCACGCCAATGGGAAAATTTCATCTCCAGGAAGGACTCTTATTCCACCTGGTACACCTCCGCATTCCTTCAAAGGAGCGTGTGGAGCTGATTTGGGGAGTGCATTGCAATCGGGTGGTAGGGCACTTTGGCCTAGAAAATATAGTCTAGTGTTTTTGCCAAAGTATTTTTATTGGTATAATATCTAACAAGACGTTGACAAGTATATCAAAACATGCATTGCTTGCACCATCACGAAACATACCATTAATAAGAAAGTATTGTACACCCCTTTTCATACTCTCAATGGGTCTTGGGAATCCATATACATAGAGTACATGTCAGGACTACTTTCAACCAACCATGGTAATGACTGTGTGTTTGTGGTCATGGATTGCTTCTCTAAGATGGCCATTATGACAACCTGCAAGAAGAGCATCATCGCCAAAGCCATTGCTAAGATCTTCTTCGAATGTGTTTGGCTTCATTTTGGGCTTCCATAGACTATCATTTCATATCACGATAGTATATTCTTGGGAACATTCTGGTCTAGCCTATGGTCACTAAATTATGGACACCAAACTCACCCAATCAACTTCCTTCCACCCCCAAACTGATCAACAGACAATGGTGGTTAATAGGATGATTGTCCATATTCTGAGGATATAAAATTATAAACATACTCGTGCATGGGATTAGAGTCTTCCATGTATTCAACATAGTTACAACAAATCCCTTCATAGCTCTACTATACACAGCCCTTTCTGGGTGTGCTTGGGGTTCCAACCTTTGATCCGAATTGATGTAGCTCTTCCCATGCTCGCATCGAGGAAAATAAGGCCACTCAATCTGTTGAAAGGATTCAACACATTCTTCATCAAGTACATCACATTCTAGAGAAATCCAATGCTAAGTACAAGCAACGACATGACTAGCATCGAGTTCCGCACAAATTTCAAGTGGGTGATAAAGTTTGGTTGCATTTGCAGAAAGAGAAGCTCACATGACCCCATCACAAGATTTGTCCACTTCGATATGGGCTGTACACCATCACCAAGCTAGTCAATGGAAATTCCTTTGAATTAGGAATTCATCCCTTTCTTGGTCTGCACCTGGTAATGAATGTGAAGATCTCTCACCCATATTTTCCACCATTGTTGGACACTGAAAGAAAAAATCAGTTAGATTTAGGGATTTTTTTATTTAGGGCTCAATATTGATTTTTGCACTATAGTATAACTATGGACCTTGTTTCTTATCCCATTATTGGATCTTTAACCAGGGAGTTGTTTAGAGTGACCATAACCATCATGATTATTATGGTTTCTGGCAAATCTTCGAGTGAAGAACTCAAGAAAAAGCTCTTGCACCTTGATCCTACCATTGATAAAATCTCCAATATTTCTTATTACTTAGACCCCTTATCTCACAAAGGATTCCCATCAAAATACTTTCAAATGCAAGTGCAACATGGCCCCTACCTCATCAAAAAATTAAAGCGAATGAGCAACTTTAGTTTATATAGAAGATATCGGTATAAAAAGAAAATCTAAAATGTAGAACAATGTCAATGATTTCTTGTTCACTCTTCAAGGCCCTGCTGATCTCATTATGTCCATACGCTATATGTTGATTTCAAGGGTTGTAGCGAACAATCCTAATGTATTCAAGAAATGGGTCGACATATAATGGACATTGTTAATGCCAAAATGACTAATGATGATTGTTCCAATTCTCTGATGCTTCATCAAATAAGCACGACTCAACTATTTGAGAGCTCCATTGATGGGTTGCATGATACTACAATGGATGAATAGTCCACTAGTAGAGATAACTCCCAAATCCCAGGTATGCCAATGTTTGTAGCGGATTTGAATACTCTTGTCAGTGATGTCAAACATATCCTATTCCAGAATGGAGTTAAAAACAACAAGCAGGTGTTCAATGAATAGTGGAGAACAGAGCCCTTCAGGGATAATGTTCCCATCACATATTAAAATAACATGGATATTCTGTACGATTTTTTGGTACACGCACTTTCCCCATGAACCCCATTTGAGATTGGCAATTTTTCCATTCAAGACTTTGCATAGTTTGATGGATGCAGCTATTTGATCCCACTCTTCTATATGTATTGTTGGAGAAAGACCACCATAAAAAATAATTTCATGAAGGAAATTGTTGAGTGGCAATGGTAGGAAATATACTCACAAAGACTATGATATCAATTCCATGAAGAGGCTCTTTTAAGAGCCGACATCCCTAACGATTAACAATTAGGAGGGGACCTAGGAGGTGTGAGGAAACATTAATTTCATGGCTAACCAATCCAACATAGACTTTTTGCTTGGGATATCCCTGTATATAGATTAGGACCATCCTTGTAATACGGGGTTGGAAATTTATGTTGTTGGATCCATAGATATATGTGTTCGAAAGATATGATTTTATTTCCCGAACAACCCTTCTCTATTGTTTCATCCGGCACTACATTAGATTGTATTTAAAATACATATTATGCTAATAACTATATGTAATGTGTGGCTATTAATGTGGATTATGGAATTCCTGCTCTTCTTCTCATCATTGGGGTCAACTGAATGGGTGGAAGTGGGAAAATAATGCTTAAACACACTAGCAATAAAGCTTCAATATTATGTACAACAATGATCATGATCTACTGGACACAAGATCTATTGGAATTAAGAATAGTAGGTTGAAGTAATTGTGATATGCCATGCGCCACATAGTAAGCAGCAATGACTTCTTTCACTTTCCCTCGCTCCGGTAGTGGCCTTAATCCATCCACTGATCTCCAATTAATTCTTTGATTCACTTAAATGAAAATAATTTTTGGCTCCCTGCGTGGCCATTGATTTTGAGTCTACAAATTCCTAACCTTTTAATACCCAGGTTTATAGAAATATAACTGTGAAATTTTGCACCATTCCCTGGACAAGTCTTGCGTATTTATACAGATAAATCTGGTTCATCAGGAGCACTAAATCCCAAAATCTAGTTGTGTTATTTCCATTAATAAATCCGAGTGGGGTATACTGGTTGGTGTCTCGGATGAGATAGGATTTACCAGTATTAATTTTGAGAACTTGGTCTGCTTTGAAAGCCCGTTTTGTGAGGAGATAAAAGGACAAAACAAATTCTAATTGTTTCAGTTTTATGCAAATACACTCAACCTTTTTTATCAAAATTGAGTGAACAAATTATTCAGTCTTTATATCTGTGTGGTTCAAATTGCAAATTTTTTAACTTGAATGGATTCAAAAATATGTCTAATCTGACTTAGATATTTCGCTTGGAAGGAGAAGGTTATTGGTAGGGAAAAAGGGCTATCATAATCGCTCACTCCATTATTTGAGGTCGGTTTCTGAAGTGTAACAATTGACATGTCATTACCCTTGGTACTCTCAAGTAAGGCCAAAATTTTTCATAAGAATGTTAATGGTATGCATTCCAATTTTGAAACAAAGGGTATTTTCCCCTAATAGTTGAAATTCTGAAATGCATCATTAAATTGTTATTATTCATTTTTTAGGGTATCCTGTAATATTACTGCTAATCTCATGCACTGTTTTTAAGATTAATATGATTTCTTTATTAATAAAGAAAATTGGTTCAATTTACTTTGCAACAAAAAATACCTGTTAGGAATTCTCTATGCCATTTTCTTTAGTAAATCTTCAGTAGTTTTTCTTGAATTCCAATAAAAATGAATAAAAATAATTTCCCAATAAAATACGTTGCTTTTGAAACCAATCTCCAGGGATGTCCAATTCTTCTCTTTCTTTCTTTTCAAGGTTTGGTCAATAGAACAAAAAAATGGGGAATTATGCAAAGGAAATCCCCATTGAGACTCATTTTTTGGTACTGGAAAGCAATGTTGTATCCTCACCACAAAAGGGAATATACTATGGATCTTGTGCACAAGAGTTACATCGTTTTTCTATGACTACTGAAGTGACCATTTGGGGTGTCTTTACAAGGAACTGAAAAGGATGAACTGGAAATATTCTTTGAGAGTAGTAAATTATTTCTACACTCGATTAACTATTATCTATTACTCAACTCTTGCCTTATATATAAATGTGGTAGTTTGATCTACCTCATCTAACTTCTTGGTTCTATAGATCATTGTTTTGTGTTTGCTTTAGCCTTTGGTATACTGCATTGTTCGTACACTTGAAAATTTGTTCATAGAGGCCCTTCTTTGTGGCATGTGGCTTTGTTTCAATCTAAAGTGGAGGCTTAGTTAAGTAGATTATATGTTTAAACATAATTTAAAATTTGGAAACTATGGCTTGTGAAGAGCAAGGTTCAACAAGGGTTGAAGAGGGTACAATTTGGTGTATGAGCATATACTTTTGCTTATGCACATTCTAATGTTATAAATATTTTGGACTTATTTAATCAACATGATTCTAAGATAATTTCATCCTTGGAAAATATCAACATTTAGCTTTTGGGAAAGACACTTATTAGTAAGGTTGAACTAAATTCAAATAAACTTGTCAATGACTTGCACATAGAAACCAATGCGATGCCATTTAGGAGTGTGGATGTTTCTTTATTATCATTATTTTATTTGGCTCTGTGTCAAGGCTATTCAAATTTCAAGGCTTTTTTTCTATAACACATCTTTAGTCAATACTTCACAATGCAATAGGCTTAATATTTCATGGAATTTTATTTATCCATTAGTAAGGGATGGTCAATGGATTGGAAATCAATTGTAGTGATATTATAGTCAAAATTATTTAAAATGTGTTGTTATGTCTCTTCCAAAATATGGAGATTAATCACTTTCTTTATCTTTATTGAGGTACATGACAATTGGAATAATAAATTGTAATTTGTAAAAAGAAAGGGTGAGAATGCATTCATAATACTCTTGTATAATAGCACTTTAGCAGACACATTTATTTAGAATATTTCAATGTTCCATATCAATGGCTTCATATTTTCAAAGAAATTTGATAATATATTGCTTGTGAATCCATTTTACAAGAAACCCTTTCATCACAACATCCTCTTCACACATGTTATGTTTATTTTGGTAGGAACATATTCATTCAAAGTAGTTATTGATGCAATCATGTAACTTTTTAAATCTTTTGTTGTCTTTCTAGAAAGGCCTCAATTTAAAATTTAGAACTTGAATTTCTGACTCTTTCATTTAGAATCATAAATTTGTATTCAGTCCTCACTAACTATGTTTGAGGTATGGCTTAGGAAAATATCTCCAAAGTCCATCAACAACTCATGTGTTTCATTAATTGATAATATATAATATATCTAAAAAAAGAATTAACATATTACCTCTATTTAGTTGCGTAGCTTTTCATTTAAATTAAGTCCTAAACTTTAAATTTTAAACCATTAAAATATATTTTAATGTGCAGAAGCAAGTAAATAGACTTCAGTACTTTGAAAATGTTGAGGATGTTTTCTATTTTGTCTTTTAGGACCATGGAGCTTCACTTGGATACATTCTCTCACAGAGATGTGAAGAACATATTCTAGACAATCTTATTATGAATATCTTCCTCTTCTTAAACTTTCCGTCCTTGCATATTCAACTTAGCTTGGATGGATGGGATTTTCATCCTTGCATATTCACATTTATGAATATTATTTGTCATTTTGGACCATATGGGATTATCCCTTTTCTTATGAATATTTATTGCATCGCATGACTATTGTAGTGTACATTAGATAGTGAGTTCCATTTGTGGTATATAGGACATATTTTCACAAGGATAAGATGGTATCAACATACATATTAACCAATATAAAGATAAGACTGCAGATTAAGATCAATGTGTGATATCACTAGAAAAAGAGTGTTTGATTTTATCTTGATTTTAGCTTGAAGAGAATTAAAGGATGTTATTTTCACACAAGAAGAGATTTGTCCTTTTGCGTGGATAATTGTTTTTGTTTCAAGAGGTCAAGTGTTCTTTTTCTTGTATTTTTCTAGCATTGTCTTTGGTGCTAATTTCAGCTGCATGAAGATAAGAGGAGATCAATGCTTCTGTTTTGTGCTTAAATCATGCAGTTAGGATCCAAATTCAATCTTATTGCAGTGTTTTTCTTGGAGGCTTCTGGCACTATCTTCAAGGAAAATTTTTGGTATAAATCTATTTCTAACTTCGAAAGCTACCTTTGAGGAGTTATTTTAATCAAGAAAGACCAAACTAGCATTTATTATCTTGGGAAAGGAATTCGGATATGGAACATGAACCTCAAGTATACGAAGAATGGGAGCAAGTAAAGGGAAAGACTTCAGTGCACAATGTTCTTCAACCTTCATCGTGATTCTTCTCTTCTCTCTTCTCTATCTTGTATCTGAGTCTATAATATATAGTCAAGGTCTCTCAGGTCTAGGAAGGAACTTAAGTTGCCCCTTAGGGCCTTGGGAAAGATTTGACTTGGATTTTTCATAACTTTGATAGTTTCAAAACTCTGTATAATGGAATTATATATTTCTTTGATTTATGGGATTATCTAATGAATGAGAATTCCTTCTATGTGTTGCCTCTCTCAGCTTATGATTCAGATTCTAAGAGCTATATATAATCAACAAGGTTCAATTTCGAATGGCCTTTTTATTTTTCTTCTATTCCATGTTCTATACTACCCATTGGACTTGGAACCACTCATAGACACACAATCTAAAGCCTATTTTTATGAGTTTTACGTGATGATTATGAATTTTAGTTGTGAAATTCAAGGTATCAACGATGCTAATTTGAAAAATTCTGTTGCAGTTCAACATCTTTTTTTTGTTGATTTGTGAAACTACTTACATATTGTCATATTTCAAACATTGAGAATTGTCTAGAGTCCCCCCCCCCAACCCCCCATTGTTTAGCATGCACTAATTTGTAAGTGAAAGGTTCATTGTTTGTGACAAGGGCACCAAACCGAAGCTGATCATTATGAACCCCTTGGGATTTCGCAAGGGACATTTTTGAGAGACAATAGTGTGAATTAATGTAACATGGTTGTAACAACATCCATGCACATATATGGTAATTATGGTGCAAACTATGTGACTTTCATCACATGGGAGGTTAGTTGGTAGTCATATGTTATTTTCTCAATCGAAATACCTAGAGGAAAAGATAATTCACCAGCTAGACCAACATTGTGAGGGGTTTCATTTGCATTCAATTGAATGGGGACAACATGTCTTTAGCACATACATAATTTTTGTTTGTAGGTGGAAGGAAATTGGACCTTAATATTTGTAATGATCCTTTTCAAAGATATAATCTTAATCCTTTTGCTAAAAAAAATTAGAATAATTTGTAAGTGGCATTATATATGGAAATGTGTTGTAAGTCTTTAAATTATTTTGTAGATTTCCTTTTGCTTGCTTCAAACAAAAAGGTTAAATTGCAATTAATTTGGCCAACTTCCTCTTTTTGAAATCATTTAGAATTTTCGATGTCATCTATAACAATTTATGAAGAAGATATTTAGAGAAGTAGTTGCATTAGCATTATAATTAGTTGCATTATGCAATATAGAAATATATTTGAAATGCTAATGCTAGAATTCTCAGGCATGTAATGGTTGAGAAGTACTAATAGAGAAGGTGAAGTTTTCAACAAGTTGATTGATCGACTGACCAGTCAATGCACTTTCCTCAAGGTGCTTGAGATTTTCCTCCAAGTCCTTTGTATTCTTCAACGGGTTTTCTTTACATGTCCCACTTTTCCACAATACCGACAAGTTTTCTTCTTACGATCCTTCTTCATCGATGATGACTCTTAGGTATTCCATTTAGTAGGTTGGTTAGTAAATTCTAGTTGATGATCCATTCGACCACATGTTCTTTATAATTTTGCTTGACCTTTCCCTTAAGAAAATGAACTTGGTGTTTGGTGCCAAACAACATTTGTCAGTATTTAGTCAACAAATCACATAAGACAGCAAAGGTGAAATACTTACCATATTTCTTGTGAGACATCCAACTAGCGTAAAAGGAGGAGCAAGAGACATCATAGGGTGTCTTCAAATTCATTAGGACCAGTTCAATAAGTTGTCCATCCTTCTTTGAAAAATCCTTACCACGTTCATCCAATTTCAACTGTAGCTCCTTGATGTCATATAAATAGTCCTCAATCCACTCAAAGAAAAGAGGTTCTAGAGAAATCAACTCTTTCTCTATCTACATTACTTGACTTTCATTAACCTTGTTGAACAGTGACGTCATCTTATTTTGTATGGCATGAGGACACTCAATCCCGCTCATGTGAAAGTGAATCTACCTTGAAATGTGGGTCATGATGACACCAAGAGCCTCATCCATCTTTTGATCGATGATAAAATTAGCATCGACATCTATTCAATATACAATAGATACATTCATTAATTGTCACAATCCCTTGCTCTTCAACAAAGTATCCATATTTTGTTCCCATGTTGCACAATTGTGTCCATTAAGAACAATAGGTTCTATTTTGGAAGACACTCTTCTAACTAAACAAATCTAATCAAAGTTAGAGAAGAGTTATCAATCAACAAATCTTCATCTTGGAGTCAATCAAATATGGATCCGACTCAACACAATTCAAAGACACCAGGATAGGTCAAAACCAATAGATCCAATACCGTGTTGGGGAACCTATTCACCTTTAACTATAGAACATACAAGAAAATAGAGAAAGGGAACAATATTCCAAGAAGAGAGGTGGTGTATAAAGACACCATTACTATTGATGTATATTTAACTACGGAATGCATTTCACATATATGTATATTGTATTCCTATAGAGATGTTATTATTCCTCTATACGGAAGTGTCGTCATTTATATTGTAAGTGTCGTAACTTATACTTGATGGGTTATTAGACCACCTTGTTGGGGTCGGCCCTGTATAAGTCATGTGGGTCAAAGGGTTATTAGACCACCCTATTGGGGGTCGGCCATGTGGGTCAAAGGGTTATTAGACCACCCTATTGGGGGTCGGCCATGTGGGTCAAAGGGTTATTAGACCACCCTATTGGGGGTCGGCCCAGTTAGCTTTATTTTATGTGGTTAAGTTAAGTCCGACCTAATAAAGGTTATTAGGCAAGTCAAGTCAACTATAAATAGAGTGTGGGAGGCACTCTATTTGATCAATCTATTCTCACACACACTCTTTGGAGAGTGGCGCACTTGTGGAGGAGGAGAAGCTGTTGCTAGGAGATGCCTATCTCTTATGCTTGGGATCTATCATTGCTCTATCTATCTCTGAGGAAGTTATTGGGGTTTTTCACCTTTATGGTTTTCCTCAAGTAAACTCTGTGTCTCTTGTGTGCTTGCATTATTATCTCCATGATTGATATGTTGTAGATATGATGTACATGTTATTCTCTCAGTTAATATCCTAGATCAGATTGCAATTTCTGAAAAAACTAACATGGTATCAGAGCTAGCCTGAAAAAAGGCATGGTATGGCATGTATGACACTTGTTGCACATGCGATGCTAGGGCTTGATATAGCAAAAACCAGTCATCGTAACACTTTCTCTATAAATCCATTTCGACGAGGTTTCAGGATCTGAAACTATTAAAGGTGGAAGAGCATATCCCAATGTACCTTTTGTCCAAAGGACAACTACTAATTCGTTTTACTTTGTGTTTTATGATCTGTACAATCTAGGGTTTCTGCCTCTTCTAGATCTGAGTCATAAACAAGTGACCTAGGAAAAAAGGTCATAACTTGGGATAGGAAGCTCCAAATGAAATTTCGTAAAAGTGACAAGTAGGGAATGGACTGTACGTTCACAGGCCGAAGGTTTAGAGTTCGAAAGTGAACCAGTGACACGTGGAACTCCGTACAATTTCACTCTCTTGTTTTATCCCATAAACAGGTCACGTTGCGACACTTGGCATAACTCTCTCTTAGAGAATCCAATTGAGGTAAGACTTGTGGGGTTGGAAATATGACAGGTCAGGATACCACAGGTAGAAGTTTCAGACCCGGTGGATTCATAGTTTTAGATTTACACAAGAAACAATCATGTGCATATTTCTATCAAAACAGAATTGGATTTTGAGCACCTTCATTCATGGCTTCGGGAATTTAGGGTTTCAGAGAAAGTTGGAATTTTTGTAATCGGAGACCATGGCTGGATGATACTCATAAAAATTGAAATTTAGAGACCAAGATCAGATTTTTTGGTTTGGCAGAAGGCCGAGCTTGATCAGACCCTAGTTTGGGACTTTGATCGGAAAAGTGGAAAATTAGGGCTTCTGCAAAAATGGGAATTTTTCAAATCTGTGACCATGGCTAGAAGCTCCTCAGAAAAATAGAAGCTTAGAGATTTGGATCAAAAATTTTGATTGGGAATAAGGGTGGGCTTTATCAAACCCTAGTTTGGGGTCATGTCCAGTGAATCCGGAAGTTTCAAAGGAAAATTTGAGGGGTGAAACTTTGCAGTTTTCAAATTTTGAGTATACCAGGTTGATCAGCTCATCAAGGCACATATTTCTATCTTTTCAGAAGCTTGAAATTCAAAGTTTGAATTTTTAGGGTTTCCCTAACAAAGCCTAATCCAGCTCCAGATCTAGTTTCTACAAATCAAGTGGATTGGGTTAATCCTAGAAGAGAATGGATTGGTCACCTGCACAAGTGAAGAAGTTTCTGTTTTAGAGGGAGATGAGGCTAAGGCCTTACATAAGAAGATTACAAGCAATCTCGACAAGTATGACTTATCTAGGTATGTTTCGAGATATGTTCCTAATTAAGCTTATGGTATGTTTGTCTTCATTAAGATTAGTACAATCTTGATTAACCTTAGACTTGTCGTATCACCTTAATAAAATTATGAATACATGATAGAAGATATTCATTGATTAAGGTTTTGACACTTATGATTGCACTAATGCATTGTGATGTTGTATGAGGTTTATGTTGTTTGCTAACATGAAAGGTACACCAAGAAAGACAAATCATGTTCTACTTCAAGAAAACATGATCATGGTGACATGAAGACAAAGATTCATCCATTGTCATGGATCATCTACTTACGAGGTATGTATAACTTAGTTCTACGATGGTTAACCTATGAGACATACAGGTTACCAGTACAAGTCATTGAAGAGAACCAGAAGACATCATGCAGGTATGTTAGACATAAATAGCTAACATAGTAATCCAGGTATGTTTTTCCTATATCAAGTTAGAATCTTACCTTGTGTTAGGATCCCTTATATAAGTATACTTGGTATGATTGGTTATGTTTATTCATAAAGTTATAAATGTAAGTAATCAAGGGTTTATACATATTATGTCTCTTATCTTGATTGATGATTTGACTAACCAGAAGAGTCCTATGATAAAATAAGAATATGCATGAGTAAAAGAATTCTTCCCTGAAACCTTGAATACTAATGTTTATTATCTTTGTTTGAAATAATCATGACTATACATGTTTAAGATTATTGTGTTTTGATAGTATTAAGATTATACTAATGAATGTGTGAATATGTATGAGACATCGAGGATAACACAATGATGATACTAATAAGCATGCGTAGTGATTAACGATGGATATAAGTTCAAGGACAGGTAATCCAGGAAGCAATGATCAAGAGGGAGCACACTTCAGTAGTTTATGCAAGGATGCAGATATTCAGAGGGAGTTGACCACTTCTCACAATCCACATCAGAATGGAATTGCAGAAAGGAAGCAAAGACTGAGAGGGAATCAACCCAACAAACAAACAAAGATAAGTATTTGAATTATCATTTCTTGCATATTTGATTGTTTAAATAATACTGTTCAATAATGTATATACTGATGTTCCTAGAATTAGGTTGTGTATTATGCATATTAGAATAGTTGCATTGATGAACAGTATACTACTAATATACATGGGTAAGTGGCCTATGGCACTATACAACATTCCATTGCTACTTATCTAGAATGAAACCTCTTTTCTAACATGTTGGGAGTTGTGCACACTCTTAACAATGTTCTAGTAGAGATTGGAAGGCATCTAGAAAGTTACGGGATATGAATAAATGTTGTATTGAAGCATTGGCTAAGATAATTGCATGACTGTATGACATATTTCCTTTTGTGTAAGAATTTGTTCTGAAAACTATGAGATGTTTCTAATCATGCAATTTAACTTGTTTTGTAGGAAAGATCGTATACGAGCACCTACAAAAGAAGGACTACAACATTTGTTCAACAACAAAGTTATCTATTGAAGATATTGAAGTTCCTAGGATTTGGGAAGAATTCCATGATCGAGGAGTACCAGTCGATCATGAAGAATGATGTTTGGGATGCAGTCCCAAGACCTGAAGGGAATTCTGTTGTGACTTCCAAATGGATCTATAAGATCAAGCATCCTGCAAATGGTAGCATGGAGAAATACAGAGCGAGATTTGCATCTCATGGCTTCTCCCAGAAAGACCGGATAGACTATGAAGAGACTTTTTCTCCTATAGCGAGATACACTTCCATCAGATCAGTACTTGCTCTGGCTGCAGTGATGAAGTGGAAGATACACCAGATGGATGTCAAGACAGCTTTCTTGAATGGTGTAGTTGAGGAGGAAGTGTATGTGGAGCACCACTTGGTTTTGAGACACATGACAGGAAGTCATATGTGTGCAAGTTGAAGAAAGCCTTGTATGGCTTGAAGCAAGCTCCTAGGACTTGGTATGGGAGGATAGAAAAATTTCTATCTAGCTTGGGCTTTACCAAGAGTAAAGTGGATTCCAACCTTTACTACAAGGATGAGGAAGGCAATCCTGTGATACTACTATTGTATGTAGATGATCTGTTTGTAACAGGTAATGCTAGTTTGATTGTCGATACCAAGAGGAAGCTTGCAGCCGATTTCGAGATAAAGGACTTGGGGATGATGCACTATTTTCTAGGCATTGAGGTGTGGCAGAGTACAGATGGAATCTTCCTTGGACAAGGGAAGTATGCAGTGGAGATCATGAAGAGGTTCGGGATGATGGACTGTAAGGCCATGGCCACACCTATGGCATCGAACCTGAAGCTTCTATGTGATGCTTCATCGGATCTAGTTGATGTCAGAGTGTATCGTCAGATTATTGGGTCCTTGATGTACCTGACGAATACGAGACTAGATATTTTCTTTGCGGTGAACACATTGAGCCAGTTCCTAATGGATCCGTGGAGTGTTCACCTGGTTGTTGTAAAGCATATTCTGAGGTACCTGAAGGGTACGGTTGATTATGGGCTCAAGTATGATGCGAATCAAAAGTTTAACCTGTAGGGTTATGTTGATTCAAATTGGGCACGCAGTGCTATAGATAGGAAGAGCACTTATGGGTGCTGCTTCAGTATGGGATCAGGTGTGATCTCTTGGTTTAGCAAGAAGTAGTCCTGCGTAGCACTAAGTACAGCCGAAGTAGAGTATGTTGCAGCTTGTTCGGCTAGTTGTGAGGTAGCATGGCTGAGGAAGCTACTGTATGAGTTATTTGATCTACCGTTGGAGGCTACTTGTATCTTCTTTGATAACCAGAGTTGTGTGAAGCTATTTGAGAACCCGGTGTTCCACAACAGGTCGAAACACATTGAGATCAAATATCACTATATCAGGGATATGGTGCAGAGAGGAGCAATGAAGATCCTATATGTTGCGATGGATGAGCAAATTACAGATGTACTATTGAAACCACTAGCCAGAGTGAAGTTCAAGTACTTCAGAGAGAGGCTTGGTGTTCTTCAGATTGACGACACTTCGAGGAAGAAGTGATGGACACATTTGCTGAAGCCATTCCAAGCATGGTGAGAGGAGGATCCTTCCATGGATGTGGATGTAAGCGCTGGATGACGAGCATCAAGACAATGCTCCAGTTACTGTTCTGTATATGCATCATGTTGAATGTTGGATATGATCACTTGGATCATTTATATGTATGTATGCATCATGTTGGATGCTGGATACGATCAGTTGGATCATGGGTATGTATCTGTAGATGTATCAGGTGGATACATTGTATGATCAGGTAGATCATGTATGTTGATATGTATCAGGTATGATCAGGTGGATCATGTATTTGTATATGTATCAGGTGGATACATTGTATGATCAGGTAGATCATGTATCTTGATATATATCAGGTGGATACATTGTATGATCAGGTGGATACATTGTATGATCAGGTGGATACATTGTATGATCAGGTGGATCATGTATGATGATATGTATCAGGTAGATACTTGGTATGCATCAGGTGGATGCATTATATGATCAGGATCATCATGGATGATGAGCTTCAGGATGTTGCTCCAGATGACATGCACCAGGACGATGCAGTGATGATTATCAGGATGATCATATGTGATGACATGTATCAAGTGGATACATTACATAATCAGTTGGATTATGTGTGATGAGTTCCGAAGACACAGATGCACATGAGCTTTTCGGACATGGTTGTAGATGTGTTCTCCCATGGTCGCGATGTAATTGTTGGGATTTTCTGACATGGTGGAAGATGTGTTTTCCCATTGTTGTGATGTAATTTCAAGGGCCATTCGAGCATGGTTGTAGATGTGTTCTCCCATGGCTACGATATAAGTGTTGGGGCCATTCAAGCATGGTTGTAGATGTGTTCTCCCATGGCTGCGATATAAGTGTTGGGGCCATTCGAGCATGGATGTAGATGTGTTCTCCCATCCCTGCGATATAAGTGCTGGGCCATTTGAGCATGGTTGTGGATGTGTTCTCCCATGGCTGCAATATAAGTGTTGTGCCATTCTCACATGGTTGTAGATGTGTTCTCCCATGGTGTAGATGTTAGTGTTGTGTAATGTGCATCTCGGTTGTGCTTCGTGAATGATGATCATGAGTATCAGGATGATACTTTGTGGCCATGGACAGGTTGTGCAGTAGCATGTAAAAGGTCCTAGGAGATCCGATAGGTTGAGCTATGTGCTCGTAATCAGTCTCGAGATGCTCTTTCGAGGTTTTCTTGACTCACGTAATAAGTCCTAAGGATTCCATAGTATGGCTAGTGATGATGAAGACCTGTAGGTGGTGGGCCTACATCCAGTATGAAAAAGGACTGGCTCTGTAGAAATTCCTATGACGAGTAGATCAAAGATTGATTGAGATAGCAGCAGCAGTGACGATGACAATGATTCGAGGACGATGATTCACAGATGATGATCCAGAGAAGAAGACTTGTGCTAGAAGACTTGTGTCGAGAAATACCTTCCTAGTTAAGAGGGATTGTTGATGTATATGTAACTTCGGAATGCTTTTGACATATATGTATATTGTATTCCTATAGAGATGTTATTATTCCTCTATACGGAAGTGTCGTCATTTATATTGTAAGTGTCGTAACTTATACTGGATGGGTTATTAGACCACCTTATTGGGGTCGGCCCTATATAAGTCATGTGGGTCAAAGGGTTATTAGACCACCCTATTGTGGGTCGGCCATGTGGGTCAAAGGGTTATTAGACCACCCTATTGGGGGTCGGCCTACTTAGCTTTATGTTATGTGGTTAAGTTAAGTCCGACCTAGTAAAGGTTATTAGGCAAATCAAGTCAAGTATAAATAGAGTGTGGGAGGCACTCTATTTGATCATTCTATTCTCACACATACTTTTTGTATAGTAGCGCACTTGTGGAGGAGGAGAAGCTGCTTCTAGGAGATGCCTATCTCTTATGCTTGGGTTGTATCATTACTCTATCTATCTCTGAGGAAGTTATTGGGGTTTTTCACCTTTATGGTTTTCCTCAAGTAAACTCTGTGTCTCTTATGTGCTTGCATTATTGTGTCCATGATTGATATGTTGTAGATATGTTGTACATGTTATTCTCTCAGTTAAGATCCTAGATTAGATTGAAATTTCTGAAAAAAAACAATACTTAATCACAATGCATTGTGATTAGAACATCATAATGCATTATCACAATTCAACTCAATTTGATATCATCAAAACCCATAGGATCATTCTTTTATAGTATCATGATCTAATGCACTCCCTTGAAGTGAGGAAGATCTAGTCCACAAATAGGAGTCATTGGTTCTAATCGCTTACATGAAATCTGCAACGACCCATAGTTTAGTCAATTGTTGTAGTCAATCCAACCACGGCCTTATCGACCATTAAGGCGATCCTTTGACTCACTCTTCCAGTCGATCCTATATTTGAATTATTAGTTATTCAATTGTTTCCTATCAACATAATATATCCAGAAGATATAGGAGTGTTATGGACATTCATAACCTTAGGCTCCAACATTATCCACATGGGATAGATGGGATTGCTAAGTTTTACTATAGGTCAAGATGTCATAAAAAAATAAAAGGACAAATTTATGCAAAAAGGATTTAAATAGTGTGTTCATGAGGCTCTAGAAGCTGGAGGGTGTATTGCAAAGACCAAAGGGTGTCACCAAGAACTCATAATTTCCTTCATGTATGAGAAGAGATGTTTGGGAACATCAAACTCCTTCATGTGAATTCGATTATCTATTAAGAGAATATCAATTTTAGTGAAGAAGTGATGGACCTTAATCTCATTCAGAAGGTCATCAATTATATGAATGGGAAACTTATCCTTAATGGTCAACTTGTCCAAAGCATGGAAGTTAGGGAACATTAATCAAGTGCCTTCTTTCTTGGGGATAATAACAACTAGAGAAGGGTATGAATTGGTACTAAAGCAGATGACATCGATCAAATTTAGTAATTCCTAAATGATCTTTTCACTTTCATTTTTTTCCAAAAATGGATGGAAATATGGGCGCATGTTGGGTAGAAGAATACTAAGTATGAGTGGAATGGAATGGTCATGCTCACCATGATAATTAAGTTTTCCTTTGAGTGTAAAATACCGATTGGTGTTTGTCTAAGACTAACTACATGTCAAGAGGAATGGGTCAAGAATGGATCTCAAAATATTGAATGGCATGGAATTGTCCTACAGTTCCTAAATGGCTATTTTTAAAAGTCATTTCCATATGGTGTGAAATAATAATATCTAGATTATATCCAATTGTAATTCCCTTCAGTTTAGCTATGTCCTTCCCATTGCAAACTCATCATAAGGCACTGAAATCCACTATGATAGGGCCTACTGTTTGTAACCATATAACACCCATTGCAATATCACAACCACCCATGTCAATATAAAACATATGGTGTTTTAGGGAACAATAATCCATTTTATGCCACACATTTTCAAAACAAACACCACATTCCATATCTCCTCCATTTGGAATCATGGTTTGGAATTTGTTCACATCATGGATATAGCAATGTATTTATTGGGATACTTAACGATGAATAAATTTAGGCATGCTACCATTGTCAATTAAGACAATGACCTTGCAATGTTTGAGATAGACAATAAATTTGAGGGTTTGGGGGTTATAAATACTAAACAAGGCATGCAAAGAGATCTAAGGTTCTTTCTTCAACATATCAAGATGAGAAATTTTTTCCATGGGTGTATGAGTGAATTCATGGGTGATAACATCAAAATCCTCCTTATAAATGTAATTTGAAATGTCCATAAAGAGTTTTTTAACCTTAAATTTGATAATATTAGCCTAATTTCACAAGCAAGATCACTGAAAGAAACACAATCACAAGATATACATAGATTTACCTTGGGAAACCCTCATGGTGTAGAAAACCTAGTAAATATTTCCTCAATATAGATAATCAACCAATACAAGATGTAGTACCCAAACAAGAGCTCCTTCTCCTCCTAAGCAGACCTCTCTCTCTCTCCTATGCGCCAATCACAAGTGAGTGAATGAATGAGATAAGTGAGGAACATACCTCCTCTACTTATACTTGTTTTCTAACTGACTTTTCACCCTAATGGGGCCGACCTCTCGCAGGAGAGTCTAATAACCCCTAAAATGCTAACTCAGGGCCGACCTCACATGGGATATCTAATAACCTAGTTACCACACTCTCTCGGAGGAATAAACATCTCTGGATATACAATAGGTTCTCCTCGGAGAAATGGAACATCTCCAGAATAATAAAATACAAATATAATATTCTTGGAAGTTACAATATTTCAACACTCCCCCTTAATGAGAAGGATATTATAACAACATCTGCAGGAGCAAGGAGTCATCAACTACATGATACATGATACATCTTTAAATCATTGGAAGCTTTCTTAATACATCATCATCAGTAAATCAAATAGTTACTGGAACATTAGCATCATCAGTATTGAATCTTCATCTTCTGCAGCACTCGATCAGCTACAGCATCATCATCACGATCTACAGCATCTGGATCATTCTCGATCTACAACATCTGGATCATCTCGATCTACAGCATCTGGATCATCTTGATCTACATCATCTGGATCATCTCGATCTACAACATTTGGATCATCTCGATCTACAGCATTTGGATCATCTCGATCTACAGCATCTGGATCATCTCGATCTTAGCAACACAATCTGCAATACACATGATCCAATTCCAGGATGATCAATCCTTATCAATTTTAGACAAGTCTCATGTCTATGGACGATGAAATCTGGATCTATTTCCAGGATGATCAATCCTTATCAATTTTAGACAAGTCTCATGTCTATGGATGATGCAATCCATATCTACTTCCAGGATGTTCAATCCTTATCAATTTTAGACAAGTCTCGTGCCTATGGACGATGCAATCTAGATCTACTTCCAGGATTATCAATCCTTATCAATTTAAGACAAGTCTCATGTCTATGGACGATGCAATCCATATCTACTTCCAGGATGATCAATCCTTATCAATTTAAGACAAGTCTCATGTCTATGGATGATGAAATCCAGACACATGCATTTTGAACTAAACGTTCAAGGACGATATAGTCCTATCATCAATTCTTGAAGATAGATGTCTACGGATCAATTATGGGACCGAAGTGCGAGGACGATACAATCCCCTCTCATCCACTAGGGACCACTTTCTTGGAGACATATATCTACGGATCAATTATGGGACCAAAGTTCGGGGATGATACAATCCCCTCTCATCCACTAGGGACCACATTCTTGGAGACATCTGTCTACGGATCTATTTTGGGATTGAAGTCCAGGGATGATACAATCCCCTCTTGTCCACTAGGGACCACATTCTCGGAGACATCTTTCTACGGATCAATTCTGGGACCAAAGTCCGAGGATGATACAATCCCCTCTTGTCCACTAGGGACCACATTCTCAGAGACATCTGTCTACGGATCAATTCTAGGACCGAAGTCCAGGGATGATACAATGCCCTCTCATCCACTAAGGACCACATTATCGGACACATCTATGTACGTATCAATTCTGGGACCGAAGTCCGGGGAAGATACAATCCACTCTTGTCCACTAGGGACCACATTACTCCCCCTTTCGAGGAGGGTCCTTATGAACTACACCAAGCTTGTCTCAGAAATACTCAAACTTTACTTGAGACAGAGGTTTGGAAAATATATCAGCAACTTGTTCATCAGTGCTCACATACTCGAGCTTGATAGCTCCTTTGTGCACCATATCCCGTATATAGAAATATCGGATCTCTATGTGATTTGACTTATCATGGAACAATGGATTCTCTGTCATCTTAATACAACTTTGGTTGTCACACATGATCATAGTGGGGTCCATCTCTAAGTCAAATAGTCCTGATAACAGTTTCTGAAGCCATACTGCTTCACAACTAGTAGAGCAAGCAACTATGTATTCCACTTCAGTTGTGCTGAGAGCTACACTAGACTACTTCCTGCTAAACCACGAGATCATGGCAGATCCTAGACAGTAACATCCTCCCGATGTGCTCTTCTTGTCTGATACACTTCCTGCCCAATGAACATCTGTGTAGCCATGCAATCTAAAGTCATGATCTCCAAGATAACATAGACCAAAATCTATCATACCATTTAGATACCTCATCATATTCTTTACAGCTATTAGGTGAACTCGTCTAGGTTCCACTAGATACTGACTCAAGGTATTCACATCAAAGAATATATCTGGTCTGGTATTTGTCAAATACATCAATGACCCAATAATCTGTCTGTACAGAGTCATATCCACTAACTCTGATGAGTCATCAACTAACAGCTTCAAGTTGGAATCCATGGGAGTTGCCATGGCTTTGCATTCCAACATGTCAAATCTCTTCAGAATTTCTACTGCATACTTTCCCTGGTTGAGAAATATTCCTTTTGGACCTTGCCATACTTCCAGACCTAGGAAGTAGTGCATCAATCCGAAATCTTTAATCTCAAATTCTGAAGAGAGCTTCTTCTTGCACTCGATAATCTGTTTCTCATTTCCAGTCAGAAATAGATCATCCAAATACAGCAATAATATGATAGGTTCATCATCCATAACTTTGAGATAAAGGTTAGGATCAACTTTACTCTTGTGAAAGCCCAGGATTGTCAAGAAACTGTCAATTCTTCTGTACCAAGCTCTGGGAGCTTTCTTGAACCCATACAAAGCCTTCTTTAGTTTGCATACATGGGTTCTTCTATCTTTAACCTCAAAACCTTGTGGTTGTTCTATGTACACTTCCTCCTCAATCACACCATTCAGGAAGGTTTTCTTCACATCCATCTGCTATAATTCCCACTTCATCATAGATGCAAGTTCCATGATGGTTCTAATCGAAGTGTACCTTGCAACTGGTGCAAATTATTCTTCATAGTCAATTACCTCTTTCTGAGAGAATCCTCTGGCCACAAATCTTTCCTTATATTTTTCAATGCTGCCATCCGCAGCATGCTTTATTTTGTATATCCATTTGGAGGATACCACACTCTTGTCCTTTGGTTTGGGAACTATATCCCAAACATCGTTATTCATTATTGACTGGTACTCCTCAGTCATTGCCTCTACCCATTCTTTCTTATGAGAAGCCTCTTCATAACTAGTGGGTTCTTGATCTACAAGATCACACATCAAATCCATATATTTGGAGAATGACTTTGGTTTCTTGCTTACTCTGGTGGAGCCTTCAAGAGAACCATACTTTTTTGCTCCTAGTATAATGTCCCTTCCCATGCTGGTTTTCTCTTCCTTGATATTTCCATGACAGGGGGTTCTTGTGGTTCCATCATGTCATGATATTTAGGTGTTGTTTCTTCAGGGGTAGGTGCAGCTTATGTAATTTTGGAAGGTGCATCTTCCTCATATACTTCTTCATGTTGGCACTTCCTAGATCTCTTGAGAGCTGCCTTTTCATCAAATGTGACATCCCTACTTATTTCCATATGATGGAATCCTGGGATGTAAATTTTGAATGCTTTGGATGCTTCACAATATCCAACAAAAATTCCTTTCTTCCCATAAGGATCTAGCTTGGTCCTATTTTCTTTTGGAATGTGAATGTATATTGGGCATCCAAATATCTTGAGGTGACTTACCTCATGCTTCTTCCCTGTGAACACTTCTTCTGGGGTATTGAAATCAAGAGCACTATGAGATAGTCTATTTTGCACATAGATTGTTGTCATGGCTGCTTCAGCCCATAAATACATAAGTAGGTCTTGATCATGTATCATTGTCTTTACAACTTCCATGATGATTCTATTCTTTCTCTCTGCAACACCATTTTGTTGAGGATTGTAGGGAGTGGTTAGCTCCCTCTTGATTCCAGCTTCCTTACAAAATAATTCAAAGTCTTTTGAAGTATATTCTCCACCATTATCTGTCCTGAGTATCTTGATCTTATTTTCTGAATGATTTTCTATCAAGGCTTTGAATTCCTTGAACTTTCCAAAGACTTGATCCTTTCCCTTCAGGAAATATATCCAAGTCTTTCTTGAGTAGTCATCAATGAATGTAAGGTAGTATTCATATCCACTCAAGGATGTGGATGGCATTGGTCCACATACATCTGAATGAATCAACTCTAATGTACTCATGTTCTTTGTTTCACTCTTTGGAAATGGATTCTTGATATTCTTTCCTTTTGCACATCCTTTGCAAGTGCCATCATAATCAACCTTTAAGTTTGGTAGTCCTATGACTACCTTGCTCACATGAGGTAGTGCTTTGTAGTTAATTGTAATGTCCCCAGCTTGAACCTATCGCATTAATATTGTAAATGATGTAAATATTGTCATTTAGTCATGGCGAGGAGCTCAAGGCCAAGGCTCCGCCACTAACTTATCGTTTTATGTATCGGCAATTAGAATAGATGCATATGGTTCTTGTGCTAGCAATGCACAATGTAAAATCGGACATCATGTAAATATGCGATTTTTATGAAAAACCCACAACCAGCTACGCAATGCAACAAAAGAGATGGGGGCATGATCTTTAAAAGGAAGAGGGAGGGAAAATAACCGAACCCTTGAGCCAATGATTTTAATCCATGTGTCAATGAGAAAGCCCATGAACTCTCAACTACCCATTTTGGGTTATGGACCAATCATTTAATTCTCCCAAGAAATTGGTTAAGGCAGTTAATGCCTTGGAAATGAAGAAGTATGGCAGCCAATTTCGTGCATGGGCAAGCCATCAACCTGGAAATTCGTGTTTTTGCTTGTTGGGCAAGAAAACACCCACGAAATGGTGCCCAAATCCATTCTAAACAGTCAATCTTCTCTCACTCATGCAGTTGGAGTTAGTTGGGCCTTTCCCTGCACGTTTTTCATCCAAATCCTGCATTTTTCCATGCCGGGGAGTTCATTTTTGCATATACAGTAGCTTGGGAGAGAAGGGCCACGATTTGGGGACTGTATGGAGGTCATTTTTGCCCCCAAATGTCCAAGGACGTTTTTCTAAAAACGGATTGGCTTCCTAGGGTTGTTCCCCATCTTCCCATTTCGTTTTTGTGTGTTCCCACATTTTTCTGAGTGAGTTGAAACCCCATCTCATGCATCCCACTGTGGAAAGCGTTTTCCTCATGCCCAGTAATTGTGGTTTTGTTGTTAAGTGCATCCCGTTTTGGATTTGAACCTGTGAGCAAGAGCCTCAAGAGTGGAAGAGGATAGAGTTGGCTTGATGAGCCCAATGAAGTATCCATAGCTCCATGGTTGAGCCACTAGCCTAGCAATTCACCTCTGTCCATCTCTTAGCAGCCTGAGAAACCCAACTGCTGGTTGGCTTGGCTGATTCCGGCATATCTTTGGCTATGTGAGAACCTATTTCCCCTTTTTCCTTGTGGAGATCATGCCCAGCTTGGGGGTGGTAGTGGTGCTGAGAGATTGAGGAGCACATTGGCCTACGGTTGGGTGGAACGTTGCAGAAGCGTAGCTGGTTTCTCAGGGACTACTTGTTTTAAGATAAGTATTCTCATTTGATAGTTTGATATTGCTCAATTGATGAATGACATGAAAATATGGAATGTATGATGGATGTGTGTGTGTTAATTCTGCACATGATTACTTTTGCTGTGTTTGCTTAGATTTGTACATCTGCATGCCTGTCTTTTATATATGTGGATGTTTGCTTTAGTAAGCATTGGGGCAAATTGCCCATTATTAGCATCACGATCCTCTCCATTGTACTGGTATGATGGGTGGGGACGTGATATTAATGTGAGCAAGCCTTCTATGCCATAGCTCACTTGGGCTAGTGGCTTCATGAACAAGGGCAGCTTCTGGATGGCCCTTGAGTTTGTATAGACCTCCTTCCTCTTCACCAATAACAATTGCATCTTCATATGATTTTCCTTTGGGCCGCATTATTATTTGACCATCTATGAATGCAACCCTAAAGCCTTTGTTATCTAATGCTGAGATAGAAAGTAAATTCTTCTTCAAACCTGGTACATATAAGATTTCCTTCATCTTCAATGGGGTTCCAGAATCAAGCTTGTAGCTTGCTTCACCAATTACTTTGATGGGATATTGATAGTCATCTCCTAGAGATACCTTTTGTGGAGAGGAATTCTCTTCAAGTCTTGAGAGAGTCTTCTTTTGTCCTGTCATGTGCTTTGAAGCACCACTATCAATGAGCCATGTATCTTCTCTAGGTCTCACAGACCCAGAGAGTGCAGAGAATAAAACATATTCTTCCGCATCTTCTTTTTCTACTTTAGTTCTTTTCTTTTGAGGACTTTCCTCTTCTTCTTCTTCACTATCATCTTCTGCCATATGTGCATGATGTCTTTTGTGAATATTCTTCTTCTTCTTCTGTGAAGTACAATTTCTAGCAAAGTGTCCTAGTTTGAGACAATTGAAACATTGAACTGTGGAGAGATCTCTATCTGAGTTCACTCCTCTTTTCCCTTTAAACTTATGAGAAGGTTGAGACTCCTTGCGACCTTTCTTCTTGAAGTGACTCCTTCTTCTTCTGGTATGAGTAGCCAAATATTGGTCATCCTCCTTGAGAAGGGCTTCTCTATTGGCTACCCTAGCCTCTTCTTGAATACAATCCTCCTATACCACATCAAACTTCATACTCTCTTTCTTGGCACACATAGTTTGGATGAATGAATCCCAAGGTATCGTGAGACCATTTAAAGCAGGCATGACTTGTTCATCTTCATCAAGGGTATCACCAATGGCATCTAGTTATTCTTTGATCTGAGAAACCCTTGAGAAATAGTCTTGAACATATTCTCCTTTATTCATCTTGGTGCTCTTCAATTGAGCTCTCAGGTTCATCTTCCTATTGATGTTCCTTCCCTCATACATTCTAGAAAGAGCATCATACATTTCCTTTGGGGTCTTCTTGGATGCCACTTGGGGAATCAAGTGGTATTTGATAGAATCAACAATGATTCTCTTTGCCCTAATCAAGTCCTTCCTATGCTTCTCTTTGGCTTCATCTTTCGTAGGTTCTGCAACCTCATCTTTGATATATTAGACAAGATCATTCTCTTCAAGAATGAGACCAATCCTATATTTGCATGCCTCGAAATTCTCTATACCCTCTAGCTTGTCTTCAAGCTTAGTGCTTGGGGCCATCTCACGAAGGGGGTCACCAAAAATTGAAAATTTCAAAAATGAAAAATTGACCTTATCGGGAGATTGGCTTAACTGAGGCGAGGTGACTGGTGTACTTACTTTATGGAGACTTCAATTTTTCATCCTCCAAACTTGACCTGTGAAGTTCAAACCGGCTGTAGAAATCTGGTTCGCAGTTTTCTGGTTTTCTAGTTTTCTTCACTTTTAGTCAAACTAGGGTTTGACTTTCCCGGAGTTCTACCCAACCAAAAATCTTGATCTAGGGCTCAAAACTTTGATTTTGAGGAGGCCTATCCAGCCATGCAATCAGAATCAAAAAATTCCAACTTTTGTAGAAACCCTAATTTTCACCGGAGGAGGAGAGAGAGGTATTTTCACCTTGTGAAAGATGTCCTATTCAAGCTAGCTCTGATACCATGTCAAGATTAGCCTAATTTCACAAGCAAGATCACTGAAAGAAACACATTCACAAGATAGACATAGATTTACCCTGGGAAACCCTCATGGGGTAGAAAACCCAGCAAAGCTTTCCTCAATATAGATAATCAACCAATACAAGATGTAGTACCCAAACAAGCGCTCCTTCTCCTCCTAGACCTCTCTCTCTCCTATACGCCAATCATAAGTGAGTGAATGAATGAGATAAGTGAGGAACATACCTCCTCTACTTATACTTGTTTTCTAACTGACTTTTCACCCTAACGGGGCCAACCACTCTCAGGAGAGTCTAATAACCCCTAAAATGCTAACTCAAGGCCGACCTCACATGGGAGATCTAATAATCCTAGTTACCACACTCTCTCGGAGGAATAAACATCTCTGGATATACAATACGGTCTCCTCGGAGTAATGGAACATCTCCAGAATAATAAAATACAAATATAATATTCTTGGAAGTTACAATATTTCAACAAAATTTATTTTCAAGGTAATATTTATCATGACAAATGTAGTAGAGACCTTGAGTTGGCACTTTTCCATTTCAACTCGAGTTAACTTTTGGATCTTGAGAGGTGTAGAGGATTGGGATATATTAGTGGAAGGGAAGGTAGGTGGACATGTATGGGAAATTTATCCATATGGATATCGGTGTCCACCCAGCTATTCCACTGGCTCAAATTTGTTTTCCAGTTTTGCAGTTTTCGAGTTTGGTAGTTTTTCCAGTTTGGCATTTTTTTAAGGATTTTTTGTGTCCAAAAACTTATTGGGTCGTTTTGAGGCCTTAAATGACGGTTTTTTGTGATTCCATAGTCCATTCATAGCTGGAGGAATGAATAGTTGGGAAAAATGTGTACTTATAGGCTATACCTTTCCAACAAGCTATCGAGCACCCTAAACAAAGATCATATACAAAATTTATGCCCCTGACAAGTTGACACCTCAACTAACCACCTTAGGGCCTGCAAACCTTTTTACGACTCATCTCCTAGGGTTATTTTTCTTATGTTTAGGGTTTTCCCCCTCATGTTTATGATAGAAAGAATCTTTGGAATCATTTTGTAATCATCTTGTGATGAATGAGCATAGCCGCCACATCTCTTCGTAGATATAAAGCTACCACCATTCTAGTTGCTTTATTTTATAATTTGTTCTATTTTATTCAGTTAATAGAATTTAGGTTTACTTTACCACTGTGTTTCCTGCATTATATCTGTGGATGTGGTTCTATATATGCTATTTCATTTCAATATCACATAAATCTAGATCAGTGATATCAAAGCAATCTGCTCTATGTTGTCTTTCAATGCATGTCCCTAATGAGATCTGTATATCAAGAGTTGGGCCTTGAACTAGTCAAGCTTGGGGAAAACCACCCTTGGTGGCCCAAACTTCCTCCCATGGCCAATTAAAATGGAGATGGTCTAGCAAGAGATCCTATCAAGTTGTTGCTTGAGGAATCCCTCGCACAACAGAGGAATTAGATGATAGAAAATTTCTCCCAAATCCTTTGACGAATGCTAGAAACAATGGAGGGATCATCAAGCAATCACTTTAGAGGGGCCACACCCTTCAAGGTACAAGTTAACTTGGATATTCCTTTTTTTTTAAGGCTATATCGATGTTGATTCCCTAGATAAATGGTTGAATCTGCTATAAGTGTTTTCTCTTTCCATCATTTTTCTGACAAGGAAAATATCACCTTTGCACTCCTTAAGGTTGTCCCCCATGTCAAAAATTGGTGGGAAACTTATTGTAAGAAAAACCCAATAGTGGAGTCTGAAATGTTTGAGGACGATCCCACTTGGGCCTCTTTTATAGATTTTGTTAAGGAACAATATTACCCTGTGGGAAATTATGATGACCAGTACATGAGATGGACCACACTGCATCAAGAGAGGGACCAAATGAGTGTCGGAGTTCACAAATACCTTCCATACCTTGCGCACAATATGGGTATCAAAGACTTCGAGCAACATCTGGTTCTAAAATACTATGGGGGACTACATAGGTAAATCCAATCGAAATGGATTTGTTGGACATATCGTCACTGGGAGCCACTTATCGCTATGCTATCAAGATCAAGAAAAATTTCAAGTAGAAGAACAAGCAGGATTTTGGACCTACACACCAGCTGCAAAATTAAGGAAAGGATAACCCTAGCTTGCATAACAAAGGACAAATTAAGGACAACCATTCTAAGAAACAAGCAAATAAGGGTAAAAAAAAGACAAGGAAGGACACTAGGAAATGGTGCAAGTTTCATAAGAGCACTAGCACAACACTAATGAATGTCACTCAAACAAGTCATTGGTGGTCGAGATCAAAGCTTCAAAGTCTGATCCTAGTTCTGATCTGAATCATAACCCATCATTACAGTCATATATAGGGTGAAGTGGGTCATTGACCTAGAACCCAATGTCACCATAGCTACCACAAAAATCCATCCTGACTATCCAGAGGAGATAGAGAAAGGTGAGAGCATATTCCACTTACAAATGTAGGTAAAGGAAAATCCACTACATTTCATTATTGATAGTGGAATCCAAAAGAACCTGATTTCAATAGAGGTCATCAAATGGTTGAAGTTTCCAATAACACCACACCCACAACCCTACAACATTGGGTGGCTTATCCAGGTACAAGACATCCATGTCAATCAACAATGTTTCCAACCTTATGACATCAATCCCTTCAAAGATGAAGTAATGTGCGATGTTGCCCCACTTAAAGATTGTGATGTTCTTTTAGGACAACCATATATGTGGAAGCATCATATTGTGTATGAATCTATACCTTGTAGTGTCATTATTAATTTCGGAAAAAAACTCTACAGGATACCAAAGGAAGTTCCCACTATTATAGTGTCTCTCATCATAGCTAAGTAGTTCGGGAAGGTAATCTCCCAGATTAGGAACTTGGTCATCTTCATGATTCACTCTAAAGGGGAATGAAACATCACACCAACATCCACTACCTCCACACAAGGTTTATCTATGTCACAATAGAAGTAGGTGGAAAATATTGTGGAATCACACAAAGACATCTTCATCAAACCTACCAGGTTGCCATTACATTTCCAAGTCAAGCATTCAATTGATTTGATACTCAAGGAGCCTCTACTTAATGGGCCAGTATATAAGTGTTCCCTCATGGAAAATGAAGAAATCAAGCGACAGATTCAATAATTAATCCAAAAGGGGCACATCGGACCGAGCTCCTCACCTTGTGGGAGCCCAATTGTGTTCGTGCAGAAGAAATATGGGACTTGGCAACTTTGTATTGATTATAGAGCTCTAAATAAAATCACAGTATGGAATCGGTATCCCATTCCCGGTATCGATGACCTTCTCGACCAAGTCAAGGGTTCCAAATATTTTAGTAATATTGATATGAAGTCTGTCTATCATTAGGTACCAATTGAGCCAACTGATGTTTTGAACACCAGCTTCAAATATCAAGAAGGCCTTTTCAAGTGGTTGGTAATGCCTTTCGTAATAACTAATGCTCCAACAACATTCGTGAGGATGATGGATGATATTCTCCAACCATTCACCAATTATTTTGTGGTCGTATATCTATATGACATCCTCATCTACAGTAGAACATGTGAAGAACATTTGTAGCATATTCAACGGGTCCTCACCAGCCTATGATAGGAAAATTTATATGCTAATATAGAGAAGTGCTCATTTGTCATGGAGAGAATTTTATATCTAGCATACATCATGGGTGACCATGGTGTGCATGTGGATCCATCCAAGATCCAAGCCATTCATGAATGGCCAACCTCGACAACTCTCACATAGGTTTGCAGCTTCCTATGCCTTGCCAAATTCTATCACAGGTTTGTGCTGGGATTCTATCACATTGCTTGGGCCCTTAGCCAAGTGACCAAAGGTGGATCTAAGGCCAAGTTTGTTTGGGCCAAGTCACAATAGCAAGCATTTGAGGAGATAAAGCAATGCTTATATATATGTTCGGCACCTTCCCTTACCTTATCGGATTTGCATCAACCCTTTAAAATTGAGAAAGATGCTTCAAACTATGTTATTGGAACAATCCTCACTCAACATGGCCATCTAGTGGCATATCATAATGATACACTCTCAAATACAATCTGAAAATACCCCACATATGACAAGGAAATTATTCCATTTTCTGAGCTTGTCGTCAATGGAAACATTACATACTCGGCAAAGAGATGGTCACCCACACTAATCACAAACCCCTACATTTCATATAAACACAAGGGAAGTATAGAATGATCACCACCAAAAATGGTCCATGTACTTATAGCAATTCTACCTGAACATCAAGTATAAGAAGGGTAGCAACAATTGAGTCATTGATTTCCTTTGTTGACCACAATTGGCATCCTTAACCACATTTCTCAACTCTTGTGGCCATGAGACCTTTGGGTGGTCTCAACTATATGATAGTGATCACAAGTTCACTTCCACCTATCGAGCACTA
Source organism: Larix kaempferi (assembly GCA_027924585.1). NCBI lineage: Eukaryota > Viridiplantae > Streptophyta > Pinopsida > Pinales > Pinaceae > Larix > Larix kaempferi. The sequence goes on along the minus strand of BSBM01000156.1, from coordinate 2,291,114 downwards.
TGTGTAGGCACACCAATGGAAAAATTTCATCTCCAGAAAGGACTCTTATGCCACATGGTACACCTATATGTACCTTCAAGCAAGCATGTGGAGATGATTTGGGGAGTGCATTAAAGTCGGATGGAAGGGAACTTTGGCCTAGAAAATATATTAGTGTTGTTGAAAAAGTATTTTTATTGTCCGAATCTCTGACAAGACGTCGACAAGTATATCAGAACATGCATTGCCTGCACCATCACGAAACATACCATTAAGAATAAAGGGTTATATTCCCCTTTTCATACTCTCAATGGGCCTTGGGAACCCCTATACATAGACTACATGTCAGGACTACTTTCAACCAAGCATGGTAATGACTGTGTGTTTGTGGTCATGGATTTCTTCTCTAAGATTGCCATTATGATAACCTACAAGAAGGGCATCACCATCAAAGCCACTGCTAAGCTCTTCTTCGAATGTGTTTGGATTCATTTCCGGCTTCCATCGACTATCATTTCAATCAGGATAGTACATTCTTGGGCACATTCTGGTCTAGCCTATGGCCACTAAATTATGGACACCAAACTCACCCAATCGACTTCCTTCCACCCCCAAACTGATCAATAGAAAATGGTGGTTAATAGGATGATTGTGCATATTATGAGGATATAAAATTATAAACATCCTCGTACATGGGATTAGAGTATTCCATATATTCAACATAGCTACAACAAATCCCTTCATAACTCTACTGGACACAGCCCTTTTTGGGTGTGCTTGGGGTTCCAACCTTTGACCCCAATTGATGTAGATTTTCCCATGCTCGCATTGAGGCAAATAAGACCACTCATTTTGTTGAAAGGATTCAACACATCCTTCAGCAATTCCATCACATTCTAGAGAAATCCAATTCCAATTACAAGCAATGACATGACTAGCATTGAGTTCTGCACAAATTTCAGGTGGGTGATAAAGTTTGGTTGCATTTGCAGAAAGAGAAACTCACGGGACCCCATCACAAGCTTCGTCCACTTCGATATGGGTCATACACTATCACCAATCCAGTCGATGAAAATTCCTTTGATTTAGGCATTCCTCCCTTTCTTGGTCTGCACTTGGTAATTAATGTGGAGATCCTTCGCCCATATTTTCCGCCGTTGTTGGACACCTCGGAAGTGGCGATGTAGTTGGAACCATCAAGACTCAACCCTAATTTTTTGGAGGAGGATACAATTGATCAAATTATGGATACATAGGTGAAGGTAACTCACCAATAGCACATTCAACTCTATCGTATCGTCAAAGTCAGACATTTTCTTCACCAAGGAAAGTGGCTCGCCAAGAGTTAAATTCAACATAAATTTCTCCATTTGATGAGGGATCTTAACGCAATGGACACCATTGATTCCTAAGGGGGGGGAGGATTGATCCATATGGGTATCGATAGCCACCCACCTAATCCATTGACTCAAAACAACTTTTCCAATTTGGTAGTTTTTTCAAGTTTGGCACTTTTTCCAATTTGGCAATTTTTTTACGGATTTTCATGTCCAAAACTTCTAGGGCTATTTTGAGCCCTTAAACAACATTTTTTGTGATGCCATAGTCCATTCATAGTTGAATGAATGATTTTATGGGAGAAATGTGTACTTATAGGCTAGTCCTTTCCAAAGGGCTACCGAGCACCCCAAACAGAGATAGTATGCAAATGTTATGACCCCGAGAAGTTGACACCTCAACTAACCACCTCAGTGCCTGCAAACCTTTTTATGGTTCATATCATAGGGTTAGGTTTTTTATGTTTAGTTTTTTTCCCCTCATGTTTATGATAAAAAGGCCCTTCATCCTCCTTTTGTAATCAACTTGTGACGAATGAGCATAGCCGCCACATCTCTTCTCAGGGATAAGGATACCACCATTCTAGCTTCTTTATTTTACAGTATGTTCTATTTTATTTAGTTAATAGAATTTGGGTTTGATGTATCATTTTGCTTCTTGCATTATATCTATGTATGTGGTTCTATATATGCTCTTTCATTTCGTTCTCACAGAAATCCAAATCAGGAACAAATGGGGAACATTTTATTTGAGCATTCATCGACTTTTGGGATTATCTATGTCTTTGAGTGGCATACAACCAAGTACTAGGACAAGCCATTAACACCTATCCATGTATCTCTTATTTAGATCTTGGTCAATTGTAGCAAATAATGAGTGTATGTTTTAAAATGTTCATAGAGATAAGAAACAAATTTTGTCCAAGTAATATAACCCTTGTAGTATTTCTTGTGCCATTGCCACCATTGAAGATCTAAATATAATACACCCACTATAAGTTTCATCATATCGTATGTGGTTCCATGTAAGGAAAGATAATGTTCCATATGAGTGACCCATCCTATGGGGTTTGTCCCATCGAATTTGGTGAGATTGATTTTAGGAAATATGTGTCCAACATGATTAGTCAAATCACAAAAAAGCAGGGTGGTGTGGGTCACATGGGCATTGGATGAATCAACTCCTTCCTTGTATAAAGGTTTTTTTGTCTGGGTATCCTAAAGATAATGAAGGAAAGAGTTCCATTAACTAGGTTAACTAGTCAGAAAGTGACTTCAATTTGGTAAAGTTTAGATGGATTTCATCAAGCTTTTATTAAGTAGAGGAGTGGTTGTGGTATAAATTGTTTTGAAACACATCATATAGGTTTTCTATTTGGGAAACTTTGTGGGATATCTCATCTCCTTGAGTGTTATCCATCGAGAGAAATGGTTCAACAAAAAGGGGCATTGAAGAGTGGCACTAATGTGATCAACACATTGCAATAATTTTCATGAGATAGTTCTAAAATAAGGGTGTATGCATAACCCATCCTCCTTTTATTTTTTCCTCCTCTTGGCAGAGTTGTACTCCAATTCAAATACTATTGTACAATAGAAATCATTCCTAAATTATGAATATTGGAAATTATGTAGGAATTTCATGGACTGGTCACAAAGGACACGGATTCTAGGGTTGTATGGTAAGGGAGTGTCAAGTTCTATATCTCTATCATATACTTGTAATGTCCAATAGTAGTACTCAACCCAACCTCTCAGGGAACTAAGGAGGCTTAGCCATTCCCTTAGCGATAATATCTAACTACCTAAGTATTAGATAGTAATGTTACCAAGTGTTTAGCTCAATGCCACTATAGCAACAAGACTGTCAATCGGATTATGTAAAGCTAGTTTTAGGTTTCCTATGGGGAATTCTAATATACTCGAGGGTACATGGAAGTGAAATTACATATATAGGTGTCAACTAATGTTATCCTAATCAAAGGGATACCAATAGGGGTCAAAATGGTGTCCAATTAGGTGATACATATTGTATTTCCTTCATGTAAGATTTACCCACAAAATCCATATCACTATGTTATGTAAAGAAGTCGAAACACATTCCTAACCTATAAAAATTCTAAAATTTTCAACTCGAGAAAGTGCTCTAATACTAGATGTTATGCAGCTTAATAACAGAATTGGAAATTTAGAGTAGAAATAACAAAATAAAGCAAGATTTCAAAATGAAAAGGCTAAAATACCCAGCAATAAACAATTAAAGATAACAAAATATCACAATAGAAATACCTTTATTGATGAAATCAATATTCACTTGCCTCCTCGAGGGGGAAACCTCCAAATGAAGCCAAGCTCCCATTACAGATACTTCACAAAGGCTTCGTGTTACATTGCTTCCACTCCTATACATAGTTTCTAGTGAAGAATATTTTTAGTAGGAAAAACCTTCTAGTAAGTCTCTTGTAAATATTGTTTTCACACGATATCTACTTTATTAGCTTTGTGTAATATACATGGCCTCAATACATAAAAACCTATCTATTTGAGGGGGTTAAGGTGGGACCCTATTGGCCACTTGATCACATACAAATATTCAAGTGTTTTTAAAAGAATTAGTCATGTGAAAGTGGTGTTGCCATGCCATAGCCTCGTCAAATATTTCCTAGCATAGATCTCTCGTCAAAGCTATGTCCAAAGAAAGTAGGCCCGCCAAAGTTGTCATGCAATTTCCCAATGATATGTACATAGTTTGAACTAAAATTTACCTACATTGATTGATTCTAAGCTAAATCATGAGTCCATCCCTTGCGGTGGGAATGATAACTTCAATAAATCTCACCAACCAAGCAACCAAAAGAAAAATCGTTCAAGCAATCTCACTACCCACTAGTGCTTATCTCAAAATCTCTCCCTCCTACGAATTCGACAACTCATGCAATTGTTTCCTTTTCATATTAACCCAAGTCCCCTTTTAATCATTGGGATTATCCAAAGAGACCTAGGTTCAATAAAAGTGCAGGCATTGAGTTTGGGTCACTCTAGAGGTGTGAGCAAAGGAAGAGGCATAGGTGGGAGTGGTGGGTAGAATGGATTGTGGGAAATTCATCGAGTGTTTTCTAACACAAATCAATGACAGGCTATTAAACAAGGGGAACTGCTAAGGGTAGTAGGTCCCTACCTTTAGAATTAGCATGTCGATCTCACACACAAGGAAGCACTATCTCAATGTTTAGCTGTAATATTTACTCAAGTCAATGAATTTATCAAATCCATGTGTTGCCACTCTAAAAATATGATGGCATGTGTATACCTTTAGACGTGTGTTAATTCAAACATGTTAATTCAAACTGGATATTGGATTTCTTTAAAGTCATTATGTTGACATACATATTATCTTAAAGTCATTATGTTGACATACATATTATCTAATATACTAATCTTAATCAATATTGTAGCCACTAGGTAAGATCAAATCAATAACGTTGTTCTTGGTTATGTTATTATTAGACTATGGACATGCATTAAGTTATGAGTCATTTTAAACACACGCAATATTTATTTAATATGTCACACGCATTTATTAAAATTCATTATGCTGACATACATATTATCTAATATACTAATCTTAATACATATTGTATCCACTAGGTAAGATCAAATCAATAACATTGTTCTTGGTTATATTATTATTACACTATGGACATGCATTAAGTTATGAGTCATTTTAAACACACACCATATTTATTTAATATGTCACACATACATGCAATGCAATGGTATATAGTATACTAGAATAGGCACTTGATTTGTGGCTAGTGAACATCAATAGGCCACATGTTAAGTGCCACAATAAATTATCTGTTATGAGTTATCCATGCATTTATGCATTAATCATCATTTAATTTTATATTCTTTTCTTTTATCTCTGACATTCTTCTAGTTATCTTCCATGAACAGTTGGTTATCCATTCATCAGCTACGATTTATCCATGCATCTGCTACCAATTATCCATTCATTAGCTACCACTTATTTTTTAAATTCTTTTTTTATATAATTATTTATTTTGAATTTTGAACAACTTCCATAGAATCAATCTGGACAGTACACTTGTCTCATCCTCATAAAATCCTACAAAATCATAGGCCGTAGTCCACCCCAAATTCTAAAATAAAAATTCCTATCGACATAATTATGCATTGTATTTACCTCAGTACCAGTTTTGTTTCCTAGCTAATCAAATTATAGATATAAACATATATATATCCTATTTACTTTATCTCATGTGTATAGAATGATTTTTGCTGAGTTATTTGTTGGATTATAGGATATGAGGATAAGAGGAATATGGGTAAGAGTGTTTGTTTTAATGAATTGAAAATAATGGTTGCAATTTTCACATGACATGTGAAATGAGTTGTTTCATTTTATTTTAATGTTTTTGTTCATACTTGTTTATAAAATTCTCCAATGATTAACCTAAACACCTTTAAACTAAGACAAATCTGGATATGATATACTCGGAGCCGACATCCATGTATAATTTGACGCTAGTATAGATAATAATAGTTTATTTTTTACCAGGAATAATAGTTAATATTTTATGTACATGCAGTGTTTATGTGTTTTAGTTAACAAAAACGCGTGCGCGTTATAGTTAACTACACTCCTAACCCCCAAAACCCTCTAATGCACCCCCCCTACAACTCCCAAATACCCCCACATTAATCTAGAACACCACCCCAACCCACTAACACCTCCTTCTCTCTCACACACACACACGTGCATCCATATGCATCCCCTACCACTAACCCCCCTATTCTCTCTCTCTCTCTCCACTCCCTAAACCTTACTAGCCCATTCTCTCACTCTCTTTATCCCCAGCTCCACTTACCCCCAATATCCTAACAGCCCCCCCTCTGCCTCTACCTCTAACCCCTTAACAATCTGCCTCTATCTCTACCTCTAACCCCTTACCACCCCTTAAAGTATCTCCCTTTACCTCTCTCTCTCTCTAACTCTCTAACCCAAACAATCATGCTCCTCACCTATACCCCCCTTTCTCCCTAATCACCCTTCTCCTCCCCAAACCCCAAAACCTCTCTCTCTCTCTCTCTCTCTCTCTCTCTCTCTCTCTCTCTCTCTCTATCTATCTATCTACCTCTCTCACTTTCTCTCACTCCCTTAATCATCCACCTACACCTAATAACTACCCCCTATATCTTCCCAAACCACCTAACACACCACCACCTCTCTCTCTCTCTCTCTCTCTCTCTCTCTCACACACACACACACACACACACACACACCCCTATGTCTCCCCCTACCATTAACACCCCCCCTCCTCTCTCTCTCTATCTCTCTCTCTCTCTCTCTCTCTCTCTCTCTCTCTCTCTCTCTCTCTCTCTCTCCCTAGCCCCCCCCATATCCCCCTTAAATCGTACTAACCCCCTCTCCCACTCTCTCTCACTCCCCTACTCCTCTACCTACACCTAACCCCCCTCTCTCTCTCCCATCCTCTCCCTAACCCTTACTAACCCCTTCTCTCACTCTTTTTCTCCCCCATAGGCTTACCCCCTCTTAAACACAACTAATGAACTATTTATAATTTAAATTTAAAATTGAACAAAATTTGCACTAAAGAATAAACATTTAACATTTTTCCATCTTAAATTTATGTCGGATATATGTGTATTAATTTCAATTAACAGATACATACATTAAATGTCATATGTGTATCTGTTGATTGGTAAGCTTCTCTACCTTATTTTTAGGCTTGGATTATGAAGTTTCATCAAAACTATAGGGTGTTGATTAATTCCCTTGGAGGACCAACTCTGAGATTTTAGGTAGAAGCAAGGGCTAGAGCCTACAGGAGGGAGCACATGATGTTATTGATGAATAAAATCCCAATATATGAAAGGATTTTTATATATGTAATTATTTGTCGCAGCGTGAAGTTTTTTGGATTCTATAGGCCATTTAGCATCTATGTTTATATGTAATTTGGGGCATATATGGATTCCAATTGATGTTATTTTATTTGTATGCACTCTTTCTATATACACATGAGAAACTTTGTATATTTATGTATAGTAGTTTGAGATCTAGAACTCAACAAAATTAACAGTTTTCAATATTTTAGGATTTGCAAGGTTTCCACTGGATTTTATCATGTATGATAGTATGGGATTGACATGTAATCAAACACATCAACCTCCCTATGTATTTTTATTTTGGTAGAGCCTATTGTTGAACTCCTCTATCCTAGCCTTAACCAAAATGCACCCTTCACTCAAGTGAAAACATTTATTAAGTATGGGAAGATTCTCTACCCTGTTTTAACACTTGGATTAGGAAGTTTCATCAAAACTATAAGGCGTTGACTAATGTCCTTGGAGGACCAACTTCGATATTCTGGGTAGAGGCAAGGGATAGATCCTGGAGGAGGGATAAACGGTGCTATTGATGAATAAAATTCCAATATTGGCAAGGATTTTGATATGTTATTATTTGTTGTGGCATGAATTTTTTTGGAATCTATAGGCCATTTAGCATCTTTGTTTATGTATTTTGGGGAAGACATGAATTGTACTTTTTTTTTTTAGTTGTGAGCAACCTTGCTAGCTACATGAGAATATTTGTGAATATTAGTTTGGATTCGTAAGGATGCTCATGAATATATATGCATCTAGTGAAATTGATTTGATTGTTATGAGTAAATTGGGGTTTTAATTTTCTTTGGGCATACAAATGACTGGAGTTATGGTTTAAATTTATTTTAGGGCATACAAATTAAAAAAATTATGGATTCAATTCATTTTAGGGCATACAAAATCGCAAAATACAAAAATTAAAAGGATGGAATTTGATTTAAATACCTGAGATTGAGGAGATTGATGTTGAAGGTGGAAGATCCAAGCTCTATGACCTCAAAACACATTCACCAATACTCGTTATGTCGCCCGAAGCCGCTGCTTTGTCGCTGCCATGGAGGAAGTGATGGGCGCGACCCATTTTGGGGCATAAAACATGTTTTAAAAAACACCTACATGTTTAGTAGTACATAACGTGTACGCATTTTAGGACTACATAATGTGTCCACATTTTGTTTAACTATCCTACTTGGCCTTCATCGTGACAGGCTTAGGACTAGGTTTAGCAGGGTCGGGATTGCTTGGGATCAATTAGCTTTTATAGAACTTGAATGAGTTTATTGAATCTACCATTGCATCTAAAAGGCCCCTCAATTTTGTGCACTCACCCTAGAACCATTGGTCCTAAGGTGGAAATGAGATTTACTATAATCAAAATCTTTCTAAGTGTTAATATCGTGACCTTTTGTTTGTAAGATCAATTTAATAAGGTCTTGATTACATAAATCCTCTTACTTCAATGCCAAGCAAGTAAGGTCTATTAGATCGTCATGTATAGTGTTATGGCTACTGTGCCCCCACCAATCATTAGCTTGAATCACTCCAATTTCACATTTTTTGAGTAGCACATGGTAGTATAGTGTATCACACTCATGTGTGGGAAGGTTTCACCAAAGGTAGAGATGAAGGGATCTAGCAAGGAATTAGAGAGGGTGGACATCATCTTAGTGTTATGGTTATTGAGTTCCCCTATAGTGTCTTCACAAGTAGATGTGCCACATGCACTCTTTGGATGTTTGTCATGCATCTTTTATTTATAAACTAGTTATCCTTACAAAGAAAACAAGTAAAAAGAAATTAAGGTAAAAGCATTCAAAATATGGATCGATTTAGTGAAATCTACACAATTTAAAATAACAGTATGGCTTGTGACTATTCCTTATATTTCTTTAAAATCTTCATTTAAGGTTTATGTTTGTAATGTCAATATGGCTTGTAATTAGCTATATTAGTAGTATGTTGTATATCAATCAAAATCCATTGGAAAACATTGAACAATTAAGAAATTACAAGACAAAATACTTCACACTTCACCCAAAAAGATTTGGTGCATCAATAGAGACAAGTTGCATATTTCATCCCAATGAGAAAACATCCATTCCATGTAAGGTCACTCCAAGGTTCCCTAGGTTTCCCATGTATGCTTACATTTATTGTAGAGGTTTACATCTCATTTTTTTTTGTTAAAAAAGAAAAACAAAACCTTTACTACAAATTCAATGCGTGGATTATTGTAATATTTTGTTGGGATAACACCTTGTTTTTATTTTTGTAACAAAAATAATGAAATTTCTATTCCATCATAGGAAGAAAATCATATTCCTATGTTGCTCAAAGAACAAAGCAAATAAAAGCAAGTACAATTGTACACGTATATACGATTATAATGACATACTACACTTGTAATATATTAAACTTGTATTAGTAATATGCATTTCATTTCTTGTCCTTTATAACATACTTTTTTATCTTTCACTTTTTCTCTTTCTTCTTTATAATTTTATGCCACCCCTCTTAAGAAGGAGCCAAACTAATTAACTTTGGAGCCAAACTAATTAACTCTGAGTTGAAAGGTAGGAAATTAGAATTCTTAGAAGGAACCAATTCCTTATCTAAGTTAGAGGTACGAGTTTCATGATGTCTTTTTGTTCTACTTAGTGGGGCTTCCATTGCCATGACCTCCCTCAGGGACAAAAGTTTTGTATCCAAGAGTGGATTCCCCCAACATAGTTCCTCCAAAAAATTCCTTCTCTTTTGTTTTGATTTGGTTCTTTTTTCTTCGAAGGATGAGTTCAAGCATGGACACAAGTAACTTGTAAGATGACATATATTGCACTTGAAAGCTATGTTCTCCTAATCTAAGACTTGTAAGAATTTAAAATCAATCCATGCAACCATAAAATTTAAGAAACCAAGGAATTCTAAAAAGGCCCTCAATTCCCAGAAACCAAGAACCCTCCTAAAAAACTTGCAAATACATGCTAAAAATGTAATGGAAAATTTGGAAAACTAACAAAACTAGATAAAGTATTATGATAAAAAAGAAGAGAAGAGTCCTTCGAATCATCTAGAGATTGGTCACTTGTTTTTTATTCAATACTTAAATAATGTGTGTTTGAAAGTTAAAAACATATGTAAACCCACAACTCCTTCACACTAGCATTACCAAATTGAAAATATAATCTTTACCTATACTGTAAATAGAAAATTCCCGTATGTTTATTAAGCAACTAAAACTTATAATTTCAACCATTTCAATTTAACCCAAAAAAAAACTTTGCCGAAAATGAGGGGATTTGATCGCCAAATATTACATGCCCAAATGTCCCTGTTATGAAAACGATGTACACTTTGCTCCAAAGTTAGGTTAATTTTGGAGCGGAGTGTACATCGTTTTCATAGCATGGATTTTAGTGTGGAAACATTGGTATCTTTGGGTAACTTATACAGACCATGCCCACATAAAGTTTTAAATATGCTTATACAGATCATGCCCACATGGGCTTTGTGCATTTTTCAAAGTCGTCGAGTGACTCGAAGGAAAAATTACTTTGATGGAGGCTGAGGCGGCTGCTGAAAGTCTGCCCGCCTTGCCGGGGACTAGATATCGACCACGTTCATACCTTGACTTTCCTTACAATTTAATCGGTTTAGCTGCCCCTGTGAACCCGAACTTCGGTGCTAAAACAGCCTAATAATATATATCTGCGCAGAATAGACTGGAATGTGTGGAAATTATTGGCATGTCTAATTCACTGCAGGCTCTCCATTTCCGAATGGCCATGGGAATCCCAATTATTTCTGCATGCTCTCCTCTGATCGGCCAAACTATTAAGCTATTCTACATAGTTGTAGTTCTCCTGATCGTTACAGCTAGTCTTGATGTACAGATTTGCAACGCACAGCTAACTATCTGCAACCACAACGTTAACTATACACAAGGCAGTAAGTTTCAGAGCAATCTGAATACAGTCTTGAATTCTCTGGTTCAACACACGTCCCAAACTGGGTTTAACACTTCTGTGTATGGCCAAAGCACTAACCGAGTTTATGGCCTGCTCGAATGTAGGGGAGACATAACAGCCGACAGATGCTACAATTGTTCACAACAAGCAAGGACTACAGTGCAACAAAGTTGTGGGAATGCCGTTGGCGGTAGAATTTGGTTGGATGTCTGCTTCTTACGTTACGAAAACTATAGTTTCTTCGGGAAACTGGACACTAATGGATGGTATACTTACATTACGACTAATGTCTCCAACCCTGAAGTCTTTAACGCGGCTCTAAATAAGCTATTCAACAAATTATTAGCCGAAGCAGAATCTGGTTCTCGCCTATATGCTTCCGGTAAAACGGTAGACTCCTTGTTTCGAAAGATTTACGCTCTGGTCCAGTGCTGGAAAGATATATCTACCGACGACTGCAACACATGTCTCTCAAATACAATCAATTATATTTTTGCAGTTTATGGTGGAACGCCAGGAGCTCAGGGTTTGTTGGGAAGCTGCATAGTTCGTTATGAAATATATCCTTTCTTTAATTCGACTGCGCTTCCACCGCTCTTTGCGAAAGCTCCAATTAATACGGTCGCCGTGAATCTTCTCGGCCTTTAAATTTGTGGAACTCTTGTTACAGCTCATGTGTTTTTGTTCCGTTGTTTGTTGCATTAGCGGTCCTTGTATTTATGCTTTCACGCTTTCTCGTACTCTGGTAATTCTTGTGGTATGGTACGCCATGCGCACAGAGTATGCCTATGACGGGCTGGAGGCCCCTCCTTTGTCATCCTAACGTTGGTTGGCTCAAGGTGCCATGGTATCCCTGTTTCTTCTTCATTCTAATATATAGCTTTCACTGCTTCGTAATATTCAATGGGAGGTACTGTGTAATGTGGCTTATAGGCCTTTTCTATGAATTTCAACCTAATCAATCTATTAATGCTGTATGGCTGCTTCTTATGGTTTATCATTTCATATTGGTTGGTTTCGGCAAAGTACATGAGCATATTTTCCTTTGTTAAATGAGAATGGTAGTCTCTAAATTGAAACTTTATTCAGACCTACATTGTGTCTTTAAAAGAGATATGTTCTAAGAGTATGTCTTAATAGTTTACAAGTGAGATTATGCATGTCTGTAATCTTTCGCAAGTAACAGAACTTTAGCTTTAGCTGTAAACTTGTTGGGTCGTTGTTGAAGGAATGAGGGAATACGAAAGTGGTCATATTTATTATCCGGATATCGATAGAAAAGAACTTATGAATCTAAGGAGGATCCACGATGCAAGTAGAGAACATAGTAGCCAAGGTTGAAAAGGAGACAATAGGAACATGACACTGCAATCAGGAGAAGACGTGAGAATTAGTCAAAAAGGTAAACAAGGCCTAAAAAGGGACAAAGACGGGCGCCCTGGTGAAAAAAGGCGAAGGAGAAAGGAAAGTTCAGAATTTTTAGTTTTTTAACTATGGAATTCACGGGAGGGATCGAGCGATCACTTAGGAGCCTGTTCATGAGGCTATTAAATCATGGGTCACCGTCTATTAAATCATGGTCAGCTTTTGGGTCATGGTCAGCTTTTGGGTTGAAGAACGAGATGAGCTTCTTTTCCAAGCTTCTTGCAGGGATCATATATGTTTTTGTTGAATGCCTATTAATTTGGGTTTTAGTCTATATATTTTTTTCTTTGCTTATAGTTTGGATAAAGGTTGGACTAATATTTTATAAAATTAGAATTTAAAAAATGATTTTTAAAATTTTTTATTGGCTTTAAGAGGACTGACGTCATCCTCGTTTTTTGGTGTCCATGAAGAGGCAGCGGGCTGCTGTAAGATCTTGCAATGCATCAGTGTGTGGCTTGCTTGGAAGGGCGAGCTTGGCAATGGTTTCAAAGTTATCTTTATGCATCTATGCCCTTCTCTTATTAGTAGGGGCAGTAGTACCTACAAGACAAGTAATGTGTTCCAACTTAGAAAATGGAATAGAAGCCATAATTCTCACAAAACTTATTGTATATTATTTGCTTAAAATGAGTTACATTTATAGGAATAGATCTGGTTGAACAGACTCCTTCAATTTTCAATCTCGTAGATGTAACAAATTCTAAATAATAGTAAACATTAATTCCAACTTTCCAAGCAGTAATTTGGATGTTTACATTGAATATGCATAAAGGAAATTTTAGAGCTGCTTATGTTGGATCCGTGCATTGCATTTGGTGGAGATTTGAGGGGTTTGCACATATATCTACACGGTTTGTTTGCATATTCATTGGGATGGAGTTTCAAGAGTGTTATTCCAGAGTTGAAGGGGCCGTATACTCACGGGAAAGGGGGTCATGCCACTGTTTTTCACTCCTGTGTGGCTGCTGGGTGCATTTAGACAGGGAACTGAGTTAAATTTTCCATCTTCCTCATGTTCTAGGCACAAATCTTTAGTCAAAGTTCATTATGGAACTGCTTAGCGTTATTTGGAGAGTTGATTTGTTCAAGAAAGAGGGTGCATCTCTCTACTGAGTGTTACTCTTGTATGTTGGGCGTTATTTATCTGAGTGGGTGCACTTATTTCTTAAAGGCTGGGCGGTATCTCTTGACTGGGAGCTAGTATTCTTCATTATCTATTGCATATTCATCGTGGGATACTATATTATCACTGTTGAACAGTAAGTTTGATAAATGGGCACTATATTCTCAAGATGGGCGTTAACCATCCACTTCTGGGCACTAATTTTACATTGGTGAGAGTTGTCTCATTTTTCTTGTCTCGACATCATATTCCCTCCTGGGCATATTTTGGGGATGTGACATCATTTATATGATGAAGGGGTGCTCCTTCGACAATGAGTATTTCAGGTTAATGCAGTTAATGCACACAACGATAATATATTTAGACTCTAGTCTTGCCTCCCTTACTTCCTCCTTTCACTGGTCACAAAAACTAATTTATGGTGTTGCTTGCCGCAGGTGTGGTGCCACTTAGTGTCAGTGGAATTTCCAATTCATTATTTGATATAAATTCTTACGAATATCGGTAAATTATAATCTTTTCTCTAACAACTGGACTAGGCACTTAAAGGTTTGTGGTCGCTCATCTTGCTCCTGCATTTCATTTTTGAACTATTTTATTGTCTTCTCGCTTAAATTTTTTCATTGATCATCATATCCTTCGACACATTTACCTTTTCAATTGTAGAAAATCCTCAAACCCAATAAATACCAGGGAAACAACTACTATCTTTGAATCTTTCCGAACACACAAACAATGGAAAATGAGGAAAAAGACAATAGCAATGTTTCCTATGCAACAAAATGAAGCTTATGTTCTGTTTTTCGTGACGAAATATTTATTCTTTCTTCCAATGCAATTTCAAATACAACTACACCAAAACTAAGCCTATATTTGTTTGTCGACTCCAAAGGATTTGCAAACTGGCCTTGATTCCTACTCTACAAAAAAAACCCTAGGAAAACAAAGATTACTCTGCATCATCTATCAGCGAACTTGTCATAATTTGTTTTTAAAATATTTATACCAAGGTAACATTCTCTTTATTCATATTTGTCTTCCATCTTTCTGACATCAATCCAAATACTATCTTCAATAGACATTATAATTTATAATAATAAAAAACACCATTTGTTCGTAGTAATCGACCATAGCATAAGTAGTCACTAGTTTTGTTATGAAAGAAGCTAAATTAAATTTATTGCTATTCAAGATTCCCACATATTTCCATACAGTGCGCAGCATTTGTGACCACAATGCATTCATTTTTGTCAAAATTTTATTTTAACTTGCTTTATATTCATTGCAAAAAGGAATATTTAAAAAACACTCCAGGATACCCAATTTTTGCCAAGTACATCAAACACATAGTCGAATGATCTTATCAGTAATGTAGAGGCTTAAACAAATGCATTGAACAATATGAAGGTCCATTTGCACCTCTATTATCCCATTGAGATGTTGTGTATTAGAACTTTTTTCATCATTCTTGTTTGCCAGCATTGATTGGATTGCATATTTTGTGACAACTTCTTATTATCAAGCGAGCAATTAGAGAACTGTAACGCTACAGTTTCATCATAATATGATGCCACCTCAAAAACCAAAAGGCTCTTAATAATTTTCTTTCCTCCATCACAATCGCCACTATCCTCCAAGATCCTCTTCCCAGGGGTCGCCACTGACATCCCAACAAATACAACAACACTCACCAGGTCGTCCAATGCTATTACTTGCACACTTGTAGTTTTTTTTGCTCAGATCCTTGTCAAGATATTCTATAGGATTATCAAAAATACATGCCCACTTGTAAATCTCACCATTATTTCCTAAACCTACCTTTCAAAAATTCGAGAATCAAAACAACATATCCACATAGAAATGTGTTTTGAAGGAATCTTGCTCTAAATATCATGAAACAAAATAGAAATTTGACGAATATATGAATGAAAAGAAATCCAAAAATTGAACTATGTAATAAAATCTTTAGAAAATCCATAGAAATAGCTCGAGTATGAATGAAAATGGTTCTGTAAAACCTTGAAAAGTTTTGAAAAACTGAAACGAAGAGATTAGAGGCCTGGAGCTTACCAAATCGAATGATCTACTGCCATCCTAGATGTTTCCAGTGGATATGATTCAATATGCAGTGTGAGATTCTTCAAATGAAATGAAATCCCCACAACAATATGGTCCATACATTGTAGGGAAAACATCTAAGATATGGTTTCCACTCAGGGGTCAGTTGGATTGAAACAGATAGTCAAGTTGAATATATTTTCAAAATTAATTTGGTGGTTGTTCAAAAAGAAAAGAATCTTTTTACTAGAAAGCTATTGGCCCACTTCATTTAAGTATCCAAAAAGATAGACATGATGCTTCTGGCCATGAGCTTTCATTCTTTGTCGCCATTATCTCTTCCCCTGTTATATTGAAGTGGGAACTTGCATTCTTTTCCAGTATTTTATTCCCCTGTCATAATCAAATGGGATGGAAAGAAAGAAATTTGGAAAAAATATCACGCCACTGGTTTTCAAACATCAAAATTAATGTTCTATGTGTAAGTTCGATAACTAAAAACAAAAAATGAATTGGCATAGACCACATAAATTCCTTGGGCCCTCTTGTTCAATGGATCAGTTGTGAAATATATTGAAGTATTACTGAGCTATTTATTACAGTAAGCGGCTAATTCTTTTCTTTAAATTTTCATTTCTAGTAACTTCCAACTTCAAAAGAAAGATAGATCCTTTTTTATCATTCCTCTCTAATAAATTCCAATTGAAGAAATGATTTACATTCCTATCACTCTAATAAACGATGGAGTGTTGTGAAATATCATGATTTTCTAGAAATTAAATCTGAAGTTAAATATTAACTTTTTACGTTATGATACAAATTGTGTTTGATATTAAATTTTCTACTTAATGATACAAATTGTAATAATTGCATCGAGCATAGCATTCACTTTCCTTTACCTTGGCTTGCCACGACTAGCGCATGCCGAACACTTTCCACAATAACACCCTCTCTCCATAGCTTGACAACTTCAATTCTAGTTTTTCCTATAGAATGAATCGACGGTTCATCACGGACCTCAATGCTCGATATCAAATTGTTCCCTCACATCAACATACTAGAGTACAATGCTCAATGCTCGAACCTCAATGCTCGATATCAAATTGTTCTCCATTCTCCAAATCATGTTACATAATAATTAAACACAATGAGGTTTGTTGGGTCAAGAACGCATGAAATCACGGGACTCACACAATTTTTTTTCTAAATATTTAGAGAACAAAAGAGATGTTTGCAGTAAACAACGGTTCAGGCCAAGGGCGTTGGTCTCTATTTGGTTTCAATATTTTATAGGGATTTGAGCCTAGAGAATGCAAGGGTTTTTTTGCATTCGGTCTTTTTTTTTTTTTGCTTTCCTTTAGTACTGAAGGACTGCAAAGGTTAAGATTTCATTTAGTAATTAATTCTTTGTTTAGAATCCATTGATTTGTTGTTAAAAAATGGAAATTCTGATTTTGTTTCTTTGTAAATAGGTTGAAGGCGCACTTTGGAGAATGGTTTCCCTCGTTCCTCTTGTGCAAATTTATAGTAAGTATTATATGTTGCAATAGTTGATGCAGTTGTTAATTTTGTAATAAATATGGTATCCAGGTGAATTCTCCTCTATTATAGTAGTTGAAGAGAAAATTTGACCAAAAATTAACAAAGGTTTTTATAGTTTTTTGTAATAAATATGGTATCCAGGAAAATTCTCCTCTATTATAGTAGTTGAAGAGAAAATTTGAACAAAAATTAACAAATGTTTTTACAACTATAGTGTCCTTAAAGTTTATAATGAAATGTATGCATGAAGCATTGTGTTATTGTTGTAAGTGGTTTCCATCATTTTAATTTGAAAAGGTAAAATGCATTGTTGGGCAGTTGAGTATTTTGTAATGGAATCCATGGTAATTTGATAATGGGTTGAACTTAACAAAATGGATGAATCAAGGCAACTTCTGTCAAGAAAGTTTCCAATTCCTTCAAGCAGGATAAATCCATACCGGATGGTGATCATACTTCAGCTTGTAGTTATTGGCTTCTTCTTTCATTATCGTGTAATGCATCATGTGAATGATGCATATCTCTTAGTCATCGCTCTCTACAACATGACATACATTACCATTATTGACGAAATTTTAGGCATAGATAGAATATTTATGCAGATTCCAAATATGTAATTTAAAAAAAAAAATATTGAGATTTTCTATTTATTTCCTAATTTTCTTGTTTCATCACTCCGTTGGTCAAAAACCATACTGTTAGTGTTTATTCCATAACTTTTTCATTTCACAACCATTTAAGAAAAAAATTGTATGCTGCACTAGAAGACACCGACCTCTACATGCTATAAAAAATCCAAGTCAAAATAACTGCATTAAGACCTTCAAACGCTGCACCCACATTTGACGTATCGCTCTCGAGGTTTGATCACTTACATAATTCAAAAAAAAAAACATTTAATTTTGGAAAAATAGCGCTGCACTAGTGCTACGGGTTCTATACATGTCTACAAATATTTGTATCCCCAAACCGTCATTTAGGCATTGAAAGGTTGCACCCACAAAAACATATACCTTATCATTTTCCAAAAAACAAATAGTGACTATTAGAAAACATGAAATTTGACATAGTTATGTAAATTTTCAATACCTAAAACTTATATATTTGAAAACGTGACTCAATTTCCTATGTTTCATCTTTTTTACTCGATGCAAGATATCTTGTGTAAGAATGTCAAAAAACCCAAGTAAGTTGAGGGATGCCTGATTTTTCATTTTTTTATTGCATCCAACGTGCCAAAAGTGACCCTCATTAGCTTGCACATGCCCATCTGTGAAATATTGTTTGCATTTTCTTGGCTCCTTGATCAGTTTCCAAAGTGGCTTTCGATTGGTAGGGAAACTTATCTAGGTAGCCTTTAATTGGGGTAAATCGGCAATGTCCCATACTCGTAAAAAAATATTTTGTTTGATTTTGGTGGTTCAATCTGTTATCTCCAGATTTATCCCATAAAATTTGGGATCCTAACAGCATTCCCCAAAGGCCAGAGCCATCAACTAATTTGTTGAGTTTGTATTTTTCATCAAATAAAAGGTATAGGCAGAGTTGAATTAACATATAATTAATAAGTTTTGATCTTTAAAATTCTGTTTGTTGATGGCAAACTCACCTCAACATTTGGATTTAGTGTTTGGCTATTATTTATGGTGGTCGGGTTGCTAATTGAACAATTATGAGTATCAAAAGAGACAAATCTACAAAAGGGTGCTCATCCATGTGTCAACGCAAGCATCTACAATAGTTCCCAAATTGGATATCGAGCACCCAAGTGACAATATCAAGCATTGGATTCATTTAACAAATATTTGAGTGTGTCAACGAGAGGCTTATGGTTGATGCCAGTGTTGAATCAATCCAAAACTTCAAAATGCCCAGGTCCAAGTGCCGAGTTAAGATCTTCCATTGTCCCTGAATTCCTTTCTTTTTGTTACGGGCAAACCTTAGAAAGCATTCAAGAATTGGACACATGGTTCATTATAGTTCTAAAATATCACGGGAAGAAGTTTGCTGTCAGTGAGAATTTCAAGCATCCAAGTGGTAAAGGAAACGTGTTCAGAAATACGAGCTACACACTTAATAAAAGGAGGACATCCAATGATATTAAGGCAAGCAGCGATAACATAAATACCAGATGCCAAAGCAATTAAGGTATTTTTGAAAGATAAATTCTACTTTCTTCAATTAATTGATTTACATTTAGTTTCAGATTCAATGGAAACAAATCAGGCATCAATATCGAACAGTTCAAAATTCCCAGATTTCAAAGGGGCAGAGTATGCAGATGCTAGTCAAAGATAACAAGTTTAGAGGATTTCCAGGCACAAGATCAGTATCAAAGTTTACTCTTGGATTTTCAGGCTAACATCAAATGTTTGAAGAATCATACAAAGATGCAGGATAGGTATCAGTTCCATATTTCTAGGGATTTGGGCATCACAATTTTGTGCTCAAAATCAGCTAGATTGAGTTAAGAAATAGATTTTGAGTTATCTCTTTACCTTAGCTAGAAAATTCGATCCATCTCTCATGGATCCTTTGTAATGTAATATCTATAAATGATGAATTGAGAAGATAGAAGAGAGAGAGTTCTTCCTTTCAGAAGAACGCAGGGGACTGTAGGTTGGCTGTTTTTGGAGTAATGCTTGATCATTTGTAAGCACATTTGTGTAGCATGAGCATTTTGCAGCTTCAATGACAGGTTCTAGTTTTGAATAAACTTGATGATGATTTGCCCTTGTGTTATATAAATTGTCTCTTTGATAATTCTGTTATGTATATGGTCATTCATATTCCATTACAATAATTCTTATCTTGAGATGACAGTTATCTTTTTATTTTTACAAACATTGACAGTTTCACTTCATGATTTACGATCATAGTACCTAGATATTGAACTTTGTGATTGATTTCATGTTATACAGCATATGTTTGTTTCTCTTGCTGCTCTGATTCATACCAGCCTATCACTTCAATGCTTTGATCTTCTTATAAATACCTGTATTTTCCAATCTGTGACATATACCAGCTCTCTTTATTGTAAATTGTGTGATGTTTTCAAAGCTTTTGATTTCATACCAAAATTGTGTAATCTGTACAAACATTTATACTAGCCTAGTTCCTTCAATTTGATTTCATTTGATTTATGCATTTTTGAACAAAGATTTCCTTAATCTTGAATCCCGTAGTCTAGGTTCAACTTTAGGGATAACACAATCTATTAGCAGATAGACATCTGTTTTAACTCTCATATTTATTGAGTTTTAGGTATGAGAAAGAGGGACAACCTTCTGTACTTTCTCCAATTGATATCTTTGTTAGTATCGTGGATCCTCTCAAGGTGCCTCCACTGGTTACTGCAAATATAGTTTTGTCTATCCTTTCAGTGGACTATCCTATTGACAAAGTTTATTTATATGTATCTGATGATGGTGCTGTCGTGTTGACATTTGAGGCACTCTCTAAAACATCATATTTTGTAAGAAATTGGGTTCCTTTTTGTAAAAAGTTTATCATTGAGCCTCGTTCCCCTGAGTGGTACTTTCAACATAAAATAGATTATCTAAAAGAGAAAGTACAACCATCCCTTGTCAAATATCGCAGGACTATGAAGGTATGTCAAGAATGCTTAGTTTATTTTTTTTCTCATTCTCCTCTTATATTTGGCTTGTTTATAATATCATATTGCATGTTGATCTACAGATGGAGTATGAAGAATTTAAGCTATGCAACAATGCTCTAGTTGCTAAAGCACAAAAGATGCCAGAAGAAGGTTGAAAAATGCAAGATGGAACAACATGGCCTGGGAACAATGTGCGAGACCATCCAGGAATGATACAGGTTGGATTTTAACATCTTTAACTTAAAAAATCAGTTTTTAGCATTTAGTCTCATTGGAAGGAGTCATGACTATCTAACATTCAGAAGTCATAGTGGCAAAAGTTGTAGTGATTGATAATTAAGCCATGGCATATCCAGTTTAAGAACACGTTTATAGAGAAGTTGGTTATTATGTTGGTTAAGCATCAATAGGTAGTTAAAGAGTACTTTGCAATTGATCTGAATCCAGTTGTTGATGAGGAAGAGGCAGTTGTTTAACCCGTAGTGTATATAGGGGCTAAGACATAGAATACATAAGCAAATGGGGGAAGCAACACTATGCCACGCCACAAGTAGTTCAAGGTGTATGTAAAAGGTGTTGCAAACTATCCCTTGGAAAGGAATTTCTGATAATAGTTACTGAAATTATGAACTGCGGGTATTTTTGGGGTCATACTAGAGAACATGATACTAATGGAAATGAACTACCTTACTTGGTCTATGTTTCTAGAGACAAAATACCTAGATTCAATCATCATAAGAAAGCTGGTGCAATGAATTCTTTGGTATACTTTCTAGCTCATTAACCGTTGTTTTGTTGGCGTTGAAATAAATTTGGGAAATGATGACATTGTGCTAAATATAGGAAATGATGACAGATCTATCTTGTTACACTTTCAGGTTCGAGTCTTAGTTGTTCTTACAAATTATTCTTATATGTTGAATTTGGATTGTGATCATTACATAAACAACAACAAAGCAATTTGTGAATCCATGTGTTTCATGATGGATCCTTTTCTTGGAAAGAAAGTATGTTATGTGTAGTTTCCTCAGAGGTTTGATGGTATTGATAGGCATGATTGTTATGCCAATCACAACATAGTTTTCTTTGATGTAAGTAGAACACAAATATTTTTGTGCATTTACATGCCATTACTTTTACCATATCACTTAAGTCATTTCACTTTTCTCATTCTATAATTGGAAATGTTCCTTTTTGGCTTCTGTGTCTCATTCTCCAAGCTAAATTACAACATTGTTACCTTCTGTGGATCAATATGAAATATTTGGATGTCATTCAAGGACCCATATATGTTGGTACTGGATGTGTTTTCAGTATGGGTTTGATGCTCCTAAATTTGAGAAGGATCCCACAAGGACTTGTAATTTCTTGCCAAATTGGTGTTGTTGTTGTTGCAAATCTTGAAAGAAAAACAAGAAAGTGAAAGCGAAGCAAGGAAAGAAGAAGAAGAAATCCAATCGCAGTGAGGCCAGTCTTCCTATATTTCATTTAGAGTACATAGAAGTATTAAAGGGTAGGTTTTGTATTTTGTCTGGTCAAATTCCATTGGAAGGTCCTTCAAAGACCTACATAGGGAAATATCAAGAAATTTGAGTTGCGGAAGTTCACGAATGGAAGGAGGAAGCATTGACAAGCCTAGACATGCATACAATCTCAGCACCCTAAGAAACCTTAAATTCCCCAAGTCATCAGGTAAGGTAAAATTTGGATAAGATGGCAATTAATGACAGACAACTTCTGAAGGTAAGTTAAATTACAAATTTTTTCTGACAGTTCCTCAAAATCACTGCAATGATCAAAATTAATTTCTAGAAAATTAGGAAACTTTGAGGCTTGTTCTTTATACAATAAATTCATATTCCCCAAACCCTCACATAGGCATACAATCAACTTTTCCAAGCTCTATGATTATCTACAGTACTCAAAAAGTTGAGACATAATCAACCTCTCAGCTAGCAGATACTTAATTTGAGTAAATGAAGGCAAGATTGGCAGCCCATGAAGTGTTGCACGCTCAGAACTGTAATTGTATATTATAACACCCTTCAGTTTTGGCATGGTGTGTAAAACATTTGGGAGACAATATTGACTTCGAGAAAAGAACAAAGCCAAAGACACCTCCCAATTTAATAATAGAATAAATTTATTTACGCCCTCAACATAGCTGGTAAGATCTATGAGACAAAGTTAAGAGGTATAATAAAAAATTGTACCAAAACACTCTGGAGCTTAGTAGTTATTTACATCCCATCTATGTTTTCAATAAATTGTCAATGTCAGTCTTGTAAAATTCCAAAACATCAAAATTTAACAAACTACTAAACCCTGCAATTTTCATTCAAAATTGTTGGACTTAACCCAAAACAAAATTCTTTAAACATAAACGATCTCAAATATACTTTAAAGTAACTGTCAATGCAAAATAACATTTATTTTAACTCTCTTCTAACTATGTTAATTCAAACCTTTCAGATGCCCCTATTTCCTAGGATATTCCATTTTTATGATGCAGGGCAGCTCAACAGCCAATCTAGAACCAGAACTGAATACCTCATAGTGAACTTGCCATTGCAACAATATGTTCCGAACTAATTAAGCTAACCCAATAATTCATTTATAGTTTAAAAAGTTCCATTGGTCATACACCACGGGGGCTTCACTAGAAGGCAATATAATATCACGTTCATTCATATTGGGGTATTAAATAATCATGAAAACCTAAAAGTTATATTGCTTATATATTAAGGGGAAAAGGTTTTTTTTAATTTAATGTAACAATACACAAATACTTTGGGGTCTTTTTTATATGGGTGGGCTGACAAATATCCGCCAAATGGAGATGGCGGGATCACGATTATATGAGAAATCGGGTTGAGGCAAGGCTCGGGCTTACCAGTACACAGGGAAATCACTTCTTGAGGGATGCTTGAGGCCAGGGGTTTTGTGGTGAAGAGGGTTTCCAATCCATCATAGTCGAGAGACAGTGGTCATTGACAGCCAGTTGTTACCAATAGAACTCATCCAGTTGTTACCAATAGCCTTGGGATACTCTAATCCTCCAGGGCTCGTTATAGGCCCTTGATAGGCCTTGGGGGATTGAATACCCAACCACTCGTGCCTATTACAGGACTTGGGAGGTTTAGTTAGCCTCCTAGAGCAACATGTTATACAACTTGACGAGAACTATTTACTCAAAATGAGAACTCTAGCCATAAAAACCCATATTTTTGCATTAAAAAACACCAAAAAACAACCTTGAATCAAAAAGTGGTGCTACCGGTAGCACCACTTTTTGATTTGGGGTCAAAAATATAGAATTGAACCAAAACATTTGTTATTGTTGTTTGCAAAAACCTTAAAATCAAGCTCTAAATTGAAAACGCTTGCTACCGGTAGCACACTTTTTCAAAAAATGGCATTTTTATATGATTTTATCAAAATTGAAAATTGTATTTATTAATTCTCTTAGCAACACTATATAAAACTAGCACCTAGCTAAATACAAATTATTCAAGAAATTTTTTAAACTCGCTTTCGATATAAAATAAACGAATTTATGATATTATTCATAATAAAACGATATATTAAATCATAAAACACCTAATTTATGATATTATTCATAATAAAACGATATATTAAATCATAAAACACCTAATTTATGACATTTGGGTGCATAGGGGAGGAAACACCTATAACAATTATTATTATTGCATCAAAAACAATAAAAAACAACCTCAAAGACTTCCTAAAATTAAATTAAAAATTCAAAAATTCAAAAATGCAAAAAATATTTTAAAAATTTCAAAAAGTTAATTAAAAATAATATCATAAATTATTTACAACCTTAAAAAAAAATTATTAACAAAAAGTTAAAAAAAAATTATTAACAAAAAGTAAAAAAAAAATTAGAAAATCAAAATTAAAATGGAACATAAATTTCAAATTTTCAAAAAAAAATGCAAATTTAAAAAAATAATAAAAACACTATGAAAATTTTTTAAAACAAAATTAAAAAAATATCAATTTAATCTATATATATATATTTGAAAAATACCACAAAATATATAAAAATTTTAAAAATTTTAAAAACAATTAATTAAAAAATTAGAAAAATGTTAAAATTTTAAAATTTAGAAAAAAAAGCTAAAATTAATATATATCTATATATATATATATATGGCTTGATAAAATACATTTTTTTTTTTATTATATAGAAATCTCAATAATTTTTTTTTTAAATCTCAATTAAAAAAAATAAATTGATTTTAAAAACAAAAAACATATAAAAAGTTTAAATTCTAACAAAAACAATTTAAAAAATGTCAATTAAAAAAAAAAAAAATGATTTTAAAAACAAAAAACATATACAAAAAATAAATTATAACAAAACAAATTTAAAAAAAACATAATAAAAAATTGAATTAAAAAAAAAATCAAAATCCTTTCCCTCCCTCCTCCGTCTCCCCTCCCCCTTCCTCCCACACCTCCCCTCCACCATCCCCCACAACCCCTCCTCCTCTGCCTTTCCCCCCCCTTCCTCCACCGCCTTCCCTCTGCCATCCCCCTTGTCCGCCTCCCTCCTCTACCTCCCCTCCCCCTTCCTCCCACAGCTCCCATCCACCATACTCCACGTCCCCCTCGCTCTCCCTCGCCCCTCTCCTCCCTCCTGTCCCCCTCCCCATCGCCCTATACCCCCTCCCCTCCCCCCTATCCGCCTCTACCAGCACCCCGCCCGCTGCCAAGACCACCATCAACCGAGCGACGCGATTTTGAGAATTGCGCCGCCGCGAAGGGGCGACACTAGGAGTGGATCCTAGCGCCGCTCAAGCGCTGCCCCTTCACAGCGGCGCGATTCTCAGAATTGCGTCGCCCGGTTGATGGTGGTTTGGGCAGTGGGCGGGGTGCTAGGAGTGGCGGATAGGGGGGCGGGGAGGGGGTATTGGGCGGCGGGGAGGGGGACAGGAGGGAGGAGAGGGGCGGGGGAGAGCGAGGGGAGCGTGGAGTATGGTGGATGGGAGCCGGGGGAGGAAGGGGGAGGGGAGGCAGAGGAGGGAGGCAGACGTGGGGGATGGCAGAGGAGGGAGGCGGACGTGGGGGATGGCAGAGGGAAGGCGGTGGAGGAAGGGGGAGGAAAGGTGGAGGAGGAAGGGGCCGTGGGGGATTGTGGAGGGGAGGTGTGGGAGGAAGGGGGAGGGGAGGCGGAGGAGGGAGGCATAATGTTTTTTTATTTTTTTAAATGTTTTTTTTAATTCAATTTTTTATTATGATTTTTGTTTTGAATTTATTTTTATTTTTTTATTTTGTTAATGTTTTGTTAAATAATTATTGTTTGGTTTTTAATTTTTCGATTTTAATTTTTAAATTTTTTTTTAAATTGAAAATATTATTTTTCAATTATAATTTGTTAAAAAATTGTTTTTTTATAATGTTTTTTTTTTAATTTTGTTACAATTTTTTATTTATTTTTTAAACTTGGTTTCTAGTTTTTATTAAAAAATCTTATTTTTTTTTAATTTTTTTTTTTTTTAATTTTGATTTTTAAAATTTAGATTTTGATTTTGTTTTGAGTTTTATTTTATTTTATTTTTTTAAATTTGTATACATCAAATAACAGAAAATACGTTGAAAAATGGTTTTGAATGTCTTTTTTTTCTCATTTTGTATAGAAATTTGTCTATAAAATGACTTCTTTAAGATAAAAGTTTAATGGAAAAACTTTGAAAATGCATGTATTTTTCGTTCATAGTAGCTTTTAAATCATACAAAAATTCAAAAATGTGTGTGTTTTTTTACTATAGCTAGCTATTAAATGTAGATTTTTTGGTAAAGTTTGAAAAATGACCCTTTTTCCTTAGAGTTATAATTTTCTTATGACCAAGAAGTTTCAAAATCACAAAAAAATGGCTCAAAATGAAAAATGGTGCTACCAGTATACACCCATTTTGAAACGGAGGTCAAAACAACTACTAAAATTGATCCCCCAAAAAACGATAACAATGAAGTGTTCTCGTCAAGTTATATAACATGTTGAGCTTATTGCAGGCCCTGGGGGCTTGGATACCTAGCCCACAACAGGATTAGTCAGTGATTGGGGAACTGCAACATGCAATCTAAATGTTGTACTATGTGCATTGGCTCTAGTGACATACAAGAAGTGATCTCCTATCTCTTCATTAGACCATTAGATGTTGCAAATCATAATGATATGTGGTTGAGTAATTGTATTGTGGGTGAAGTAATTCGCATCCACAATATACATCGAAAGAAGCAAGGTGCATTGTCAAATGCATGTGGGGTCATAAGAGGGGTGCCATATCAATATACTAGGTAGAAATATAAAGGGGTATAAAAAATGTTAGTGAAGAAAATGATACATACAATATCTAGTGAAAATATGGGTTTTTTAAAATTGGGAAGGCATATTGGGAGGGGGTTAAAAAAAAACGATATTGGAAGCTATTTTCCAATATTTAGTGAAATTAGGGGTATTGTTTCATATGCCACGAACGAACGTGCTATGATAGCTGTTTATTGAGTGAAGCCCCCGTGTCATACACATGTGCCTTCAATGCCCTAATTCAAACCAGGCTTAGAGAAAAGGATCTTTACTCACAAAGTTAGTATTTTTTCTCTATTAGAAACACTTACCAAGAGACCAATTAGAAATAGAAGATATTTTACCAATTTTTTTTTATGTTTCTTAGCTTTTATTAGTCAGGTGTGAACTTTGAAATATGAACATGTTTAAAATATTTCATTTAAGCTTCCAATTTCTTTTCTATCTATATTTAATTAATTATCATGCAACTATTTTAACTTAAATGTACTTGTAGATATTGTCTTCTATCATTTACTTAACTATGATGCAATTATTTTAATGTATTGCAAGATATTGGCTTCTTTGAAATGACTGTTAGAAAAATTAATGAAACACTTTTTGTATATGTTGTTGTTGGGAGCAATCTGGAAGAGAGTAAGGAATATAAGTTTCAATGAATAAAAGGAGGCTGATCAAATGTGTGAACCGAAAATTCAACTAATATTTTCATGGGAAGGTGCATGAATGATATCGCTCTTTTTGTATCCATCCCTTTCCTGGATAGAACAATCTATGTGATGAGCAGCCTTGTGTAGCATATGAAATTTCGATTGTAGTGCTATGAACATATAATTATTAAAAAGAACCAGTAGAGCAAAGGTGTGACAGTAACGAAGGGAATGCTAATCCAAGGATCTGTGAAGCTATTCAATTATCATGCAAGAACATGAGCATAGATTAGATGATTTTTACATTGCCTCTTAGAAATGATTACAGTAATGTATTCAAATGAGATCAATTACTGTTGTAGTATATATTATCTCTGAGAGATGAAATGTAGTAGAATATAATTGTAAAAATGTTTGAGATACATTGAAATTATAACAATTTATCGATCAATGACATCTAACATTGTAATATTGTATATGTAGAATATAACTGTAACAATTTTTAAAATGTTGAAGATGCATGTGTGAAATAATGTGTTCCAAATTTTAGAGTTGGTCGATTACCGGGTCATTATATGGATAAATGAGCAGAGCTTCTGGATCTCGAATGAAATTGACACTCAAAATTGAATAGTTCTGTTGAAATTGAGTATTGACTTTTGTATCGTGAAAATTATACAATCAATTATCAGCTCTTATGACTAAACATAAAAAGGACGTAATACCATATGTAGAATTATTTCTAAATATGACTTTGTCAGCATTATATATCTCACTTTAACTCAAAGAGGTGGAAATGCAGTTGTAAGCTACTTGATTAAGGTACTTTCAAGGGTAGTTGTAACCTACTTAAACAAGGAAGGTGCTAATGGATTATGTAGGGACAACATGGGGAAGCTACAATATTTTATTGTTATACATAAAAGGTTAACAAATTATGTGTGGCGAGTTGGAAACATTGAAAAGATATATATGTGGGGGGGAATTAAATATGTATAAATTATGGGTTAATAGATTATGTGTGGAAACATTGAATATATATATATATATATATATATATATATATATATATATATATAAAAGTTTATAATGAAATATTTTTGGATTCTATATGGAGTTTCCTTCATTCTAATGTAGAAAATAAGTATTTTTTTCTTTTTAGATGTGAAATGGTATCTCTATGATAAAATTATAGAGGCATTAATTTCTCTCAATTTGAACCTTCTTGCATTTTTAGTGGTGAGATGGTTTCTCTATGATAAAATTATAGGCGCATTAATTTCTCTCAAACAAATTGAGACAACGAACACATAGTCAATTTTTGAATGTTTGGAGCTTTATACCCATGCATCCTCCATCATCCAATGTGGTTTGTTTGAGTTACACTTTTACTAGTTTGCTTTGGCATGGGCCATGTCACTTTCAACACTAGTAGTCACAAGGCAAATGATGATCATTTTGTTTTCTTATAGGAGCTCCTTGTTGCATCACTCCAATGCGCTTGAGTCAATGATAGAGTAGAGGTGGATTGCGAAACCACAAATAAGCACTCTTGTAAATTTGTGGAGTGTAGAGTGTCCCTAGCAACAACAATTACTACTAGTAAGTCGCGTATATGTACTTAGGTGCTAGTAAGTGTCGATGGCGAACAATAATTTTGTGTTTTATGAATAGCATCAACCAAAAAAATATTTTTATCACAGTGAAAACATGGGGCATTAATTTCTCTCAAACAAATTGAGACAACGAACACATAGTCAGTTTTTGAATGTTTGGAGCTTTATACCCATGTATCCTCCACCATCCAATGTGGTTTGTTTGATTTACACTTTTACTAGTTTGCTTTGGCATGGGCCATGTCACTTTCAACACTAGTAGTGGCAAGGAAATTGATGATCATTTGGTTTTCCTATAGGATCTCCTTTTTGCATCACTTCAGTGAGCTTGAGTCAATGATAGAGTAGAGGTGGATTGTGAAACCAAAAATAAGCACTCTTGTAAATTTGTGTTTCACTTGTGGGGTGTTGTGCATTATCCTTAAGTGTCCCTAGCAACAACAATGACTCATAGTAAGTCTTAACCCGTATATGTACTTAGGTGCTAGTAAGTGTCAATGTCGAACAATAAATTTTTGTTTTATAAATAGCATCAACCACAAAAATATTTTTATCATGGTGAAAACATGTGGCCACGACATCCCTTAAAGCATGAAAGAAACATGTGGCAAAGAAAATGTAACATTAAGAGTGTATAGAGAGGTAGCCAACAATAGTGTAGCCATTGCATCTAGTGATATGGGTGAATATGAGTACTGGTTGAGTCTCAGTTGTTGAAATGAGCAATTAGATTAAAATTTATTTTGAATAGCATGTTGTTGACATGAATTTTATGTGAGTTCATGGTCTGATTCCTAATTTATGAAAACAAGCTCATATCAAAATAGAAAACCATTTGCCAAATTATTTGCTCATATCAAAATTGCAAAAGCACGTGGCAATGGTAATGTCGGGGACATTGCCACCATGTAGCTCTTGTTAAATTATGAGTCAGGTTTTGTTTGAAAGAATGATCTATCTGGAGAAAGTAGAATTGTTACCGAAACCAAACTACACAAAAATGTAGAACTTTAAAACAATAACCTCCTTTAGAAAATAAAGTAAAGTAAAATGAAAAAAAGGAGTCATATAGCGTTAGCCTGGGCACGGCTCATAGCGTTAGCCTAGGCTCTACGTGGATACATGTGGAAGATACACTTGATTCCAAAACCAAAGCGTATACTAGAGATTTGTTGTTACTCAGACATAAAGCTTCACATGTTGATGTCTCTTCCAATACGATTGTACTAGATTAAACTTGTGGTTGATCTAGATTTTCATACTTCTTTTATTTCTTCAGATGCCAATAGTCCTTCCTTAATTTCCCTGGTTTCCAAATATTCTATCACTTTCCTTTCTTTAATCTTATGGACTTGGATATGGACTGTGATATCCCTTGTTGACCCCTTTCACTAGATCTCCCTCTCAAAGATAGGGATTCATTGGTAGAGGGATCTAGAGATGATTTCCACCTCAACTCTTCACCCAGCAAAGAAGCTACCACATCATCAAATTTCAAAGTTCCTAATGATGGTGATATTCACCACCATATGATCCCATGTATCTAGGAGGGAACATAGTAAAATGTTTTTTATGTCCTCGTCCTCCACCTTTACACCAACCGATGGAAGTTTTTAATTAGGGTATTAAAATCATTTAGATCATCTACCATAGTTGAACCCTCTTTCATCCTTAGATGATAAAGTTGTTTTTTGAGGAAAAACTTACTTCTTGCCAATTTAGTCTCATACAACATCCCATGTTTCTCCCAAATGGATTCTACTGTATTATCTTCAACAACATTGAACAAGACATAGTCTTCTAGGCAAAGCCTAATTGTAGAAACTACCTTTCTGTCCATCTTTATCTAATCCTCATATGTCATGCTGCTCATTTTTTTCACAACCCCTTTCAAGGCTAGGTATTGGTCATTATGAACCAACAAATCCTCCACCTTCATCTTCCATAGGGAGAAATTATTTCCATCAAACTTATTAACCTTGAACTTGGTTAAACCTCATGTCATTGGTGTAGCTCCCACTTGCAGAAAACCCTATTCCTGTGAGTTTTTCAGTCTCTAATACCAAATGTTAGACAAATATAAAAATAGAAGAAAACAACAATAACAATAAAACACAATATTTACATGGAAACCCGATTATATGTAGATAAAACCACAAGGCAATGGTAGCTTAATTGATCTTTTATGATTACTCAACAAAAAACTTACAATGCTTTCTTTTATCTCTCTTGTGTTACAATGCTAAGGGTTCACTCTCCTTTTATACAATACATATAAAGGTTCTAGAAGGAACCAAAACACACTAGAAGGTTTTATAAATTTATACTTGAGGGCTCCACCCCCACACCTTTGAAGGGGGTCCTACGGGCTTCCCCTCTAACCCTTGTGCGTGCATGATTGAGAGCTCTACAGGAAGAATATTGGAGATATGTATATTGGATTCATCTCATAACATTGTTAGTGGTCAAGATAATTTATTTTGCCACCTTATGTGTAGATAAACATCTTTTGTAGTAAGTGGAAAGAGATTGAGGAAGCTAGATAGGTGTGGGAAAAGGTGTGTAAAGGTTATGTTATCTCCTCAAATAACATAGTCAAGTTTGTTTATTTTAGGTGATAGGAAGTCATTGAAAAAAATACATTTCTAAATTTTTTAAGGCTCATTTTTAGAGTTTTAGGTATGTAATAAAGTTTGAAAAACATTGGATTTTGTTTTCATTTCAAAAAATTCAAAACTCATGTTTCAGTGGCTTAGGCGGACATTTAAACTATTCATTAGCCACTGAAAGCCTAGCCTTCGGCAACTTGCAGCGAAATTTCATGGTGCTCTAAGCCACCGAAATTGGCGTTTTTAGTGTGTTGAGTCATCATTTTCAAATGCTGATTCTAAGCGACTAGAGAATAATTTTGCAAAACGATTAGAGTTTTTTATTCCTAACATTTCATAGAACAATAAACTCTCTCAGTTTTCCTACAGGTGTTTCATATTGGGAGAATAAAATCCATATTTGAGCCCTAATTTTTGGATCTCAGAATTTCCCTGTTTGACACATGTTTTTGAAATACAGATCTCAGGAAAATTAGAACAAATTTCAAAGAACTGAGAGAGGTTTTTGCTCACAACAAACCAATCCACAAAAACCTCTTTCGGTTTATACACAGGTGTCATATATTTGGACAACCAAAGCCATCTCTGAACCCCATTTTTCAACAGTTTGGCCAAATTTTTGTGGCAAGAGATGACCTGTCAGTCAAGGTGGCAATTTCGACTTAGTTTTCAGCCTATGAAGATCTACTGCAACTGTTGAAGACTATGAAGGCCATGAAGATCATCATGATAAGGTTTTGACCCTTAATATAGGATTTTATCCTAGTTTTGTGAAACTGTTTTGATTTTCTATTATTAGCATATTCAGATCCAGTTTCTTAGGATCTAAAACTACTTTGTAAAAGCTATAAAGCTTATGTCTTCTTGCAATATTGAAGGGGGAGGAGACAATCTGAGGGACTGTGGTTCAACTTTAGAGACTTGTAACCATACTTCATTTAGATTTTCATGAGTACATCTTGACACAAAAGATTCTTTCATTGTGCTTTGTTCAGATTTTCATTTCTCTTCTTCGATGTACTTGTTAACGAATATTACATTCATGTTCTAATGTTTTTCTAATGCCCGATGGCTGTCATCCTGTGTTTGCATTGATGAACTAGAGCTGCAAGTATCTTACATGTTATGTCTAACCATTTAGGTATGCAATCGCATGTATGTTTCTGCTAGTATGATAAGTACTTTACGTGTCATAGCTGGCTATTCACGTATGATGTTGTATGTATATTTCTGTTAGCATATTAAGTTTTCTCCATACTTCCACACCTTTGATTTAAACCTTCTGAGCAGTATAATATAAATACTTTCGTCTTCAAGTGGATTCATGTGTTTCTGAGTGGATGTGAGCATGTCAAGTCATCCGACTTGATCCTTTCTCTCATACATTATTGATCTCTTTAAGTTACCAGGCTCATTCCCTTTATAGTCAGGGAAAAACTCCTGGAGTGATAGCAGGTTATAACTTGAAAATAAAATATTATCAAATAGATGACAAGGATGTAAAGATTATAGGACGAATGGCAGTGAAGTGTAAAACTATGGAGATTGTTTTGGCAGAGATGATATGACATAAGTGAGAAGATATGAACTTAAGTAATAAAGTGATGGATTAAATACGATATAACCATTATGATGAATATGAAAGTATAAGGGATCAACCTATCCTTTTTTATATTATATCTTAAGGTGCATCTAATATATGAATTCTTAATATGGGATGAAGAACGGGATCTGCAACTGAGGCAGGTGAACCCTAAGTAAATATTTTTCGCTGCTTAAACTTACATATAGAGAGGACATCGAGGACAATACTTCTCATTGATTGAACCAATGATAGACCATGAAGGCGGGGGATCTGCCCCCTCCTTCAGTATGGTAGTTAGCGCACTCTTTAGTCTAGGAATCATCTCGGCCAACCCTAATGCAATTTCGATGCAGACTTCGACCCCACCATTAGATCCAGGAGTGGGAGGGGTAGTAAAGGAAGCAAATTGAAATAATGGAATTGAAACAACCAGAAAAGAAAGAAGCAAAAATCCAAGCCAATGCATACCAAAATATCAACATATACCCAGGTACAAACTGACAGCAAGCAAAATTAATGGTCACATTCAATACTTAAGTCAATCGGTAGTTATTGGTAAATTTATGGGGATATAGCCATTGCAGAAGGATTTAATCTAGTGTATTAACATAAGGTGGAAGCCCAAGGGTCACTGTGATCTTTAGCTAAGGTCAAAAGGCTTATTCACTATCATTTTTCACCATCTAGAAGATAGAGATAAATTATTTGAGAACAGACCATATTTCTTCAACTCGACAGGATTATACCAATGTTTTTGGACATCTAATATTAGCCCATAATGAGATTACCTAACCTATGCTCCAGTTTGGATCTGTCTATATTCATTTGCAGTAGAATATTGGGAGCTAGAAACCCTTGAAGGAATAGGTAACACCATTGGAACCTTTGTTAGATCCTTTGAGGCCACTAAAGCTGCCAGATACACAGCATATGCGAGAATCTGCATATACATGAACATAGTGCAATCCCTTCCATGGGCCATCTGCTTAAGTCATGGGGATACAAAATGAAACCATCCCATTGATTATGATTATACCCTTCATATGCCATAAATGTCATGAGCATGGTCACTTATTTAGAGATTTCCCCATGAACAAAGAGTTGGGGATATCTAAGGAGTCAATACAACCTGATGGAGAGGGATTTACTAAATTTCCCATGAAAAAGAGATCACGTCAAAAACAAGAAGGGGTGAGAGAGAAATGGAATATAGAAACTAGAAACACCTATGTCACTCTTGATATAGATCTGACTAGAACATAAAATGAAAAGAAGGACACCACTAAGGGAAAAAATCAAGAAGAGAAAGATCAAGAAACTCCCAAAATCATGATGATCAATCTACCAGACATTAAGAAAACCAAGATAGACTCCAATATGGAAACGTTGGAGACAATAGAGCAAATGGAAACAAAGGTCTATGAAAAAGAATATCCATATGAGGAAGAAATAGACATGGGAGAATTACATTTTAGCTGAAATAGCAGCATCCTAGGACATAAATGATGCCAATTCCATTCTTGAACACCAAATGATCCTACTAAAAAAATATTGGAATAAATTCTATATCAAACTAGCAGGTAGGTCAAAAGTAGAATGCTCCACCACACACTTGGGATTAAAGACGTTGCCCCTCAATTATGCAACTTCGATTATTAAGATAATTGGAGATTCACTTGGAAATTTCCTCAAAGTCACTATAGATATGGAGTCCAAATTCAACACATCATTGGCTACTATTTGTGTGGAGATGGACATTGCCTAAGGATTTCCATATATGACTATGATTGAAGCTAGGAAACACCATTATATGCAAACCCCAAATAACAAAAATGTCCCTTTCAAATGCGCACATTGCAAGTCCCATGGACATCTGAAGATTATTTTCCCTTATTAAAGTTAAAGAGGTGAATTAGGTGGTATGCATTTGGTTATGAGCCCATATAATTTTCGAGCGAAATCCCTATCAAAAGTACAAAAGAGGAAAAGAGTTGAGGAGGAGATCTATTTAGAGCATACAAATCTCCATACTACCTAGTTCAAACCCAACAAAAATTTGAAAAGGTCACAAATTTACTTCAATAAATAATAAATATACTAGAGAAGAACATCATATCCTCTCGTTGGCTACCTTGTGCCCCTCAAGATCCTAAAATATCAAAAGGAAAAAACCCTAAAACAAATTCAGAGAGGAAATCCCAAACCTATCACCTCCTACTCCTCCAATTTTTCTAGTTGATAGTGACGCTCTGATCTCTCCACATAAAGATAAATCATTAGGGGACCCAAAGGAGGGATCCCCCTCTAATGCATCAAGAGAAGATAACTCAAACAACTCTTATTCAAGGCCTTCAATCTCTAAAATATATTTAACCAGCTCACCGACAAAAGGAACTATTAGACAAATGAGTGGGATATCAATAATCATCAACACTATAAATATGGCTCCAAGAGGTAGGAGATCCTTCATGGAGCACAAAAATATGGAAGTGGAAAAGGAGGTTCAATTTGGAAAAAAAAAACTATCTATGTGGTCCTTAGCAAAGAAACCCTCAAGGAGGTTAAAAAATGATAGTTTTCTCCCATAATATGGGGGCATAGGGATGGCCTCAGAAAACATATCCATAAAAAGGCTTGCATTCAAATATTTTCCTCTCTTAATATTCTCAAAAATATGTTTTCCTGACTGGCATTTCATCTCTATGATGTTGATGCAAACTTCTAAGGTCTAGCGCCAGGTTGGGAATCCTCCCTCCTTCAATCTTTGGTATGTTTCCATCATTACATTCTGGAATCATGTTTTTCAAAATCCCTAAATTGTATAGTGGACCTCTTAAATGTCTATGCTCCCTCTCATAGCCAAATTGTTTTATGGGAGGACTTAATCTTCTCCTCACAATTTTTATCCCTCCCTCATCTCATACTAAGAGGTAATTTAAACTTTACAATTCACCCCTATGAGATTGTGGCTCCTCAATAAGGAAAGAGCCTATTGCGGACTTCTTCTCCTACCACTTGAGTACATCCCTCCTTGTGGATATCTAGCTTGACTCTCTCAATTCCACTTGGAAAAATAAACAAGTTGGATCATAGCATATCTCCAAAAGGTTGGACTATTTTATTTTAAAGGAATCCCTCCTGCTTAATCTGAGCACTAACAAATCCTACATTTTAAAGGTTCAATACTCTAAACATATCCAGATTTTCCTAGAGCTTTTTGTCCCTTTTGAGAAACCCCATTCTCCCTATAAACTCAACTCCCACTGATCACTTATGAAGCTTTCAAATCCTTGTTTACCCAAAATTAGACCCCATTTGACCCAAATGGAGACAAGATGGCCATGATAAGCCTCCAAGAAAATCTCATTGAAAGAAAGGAGATGGAAAATCTTGGGCAAAGCAAACTTTCACAAATGAGAAAAATGATATGGAAGAGAGTAAATTACAAATTTATGAAAAATTGTGCTCTCTTTATGGCAATTCGATTAGTGAGGAGGAGCCATTATAAATTCATCAATTAGAAAAATAAAAATCCCATGATATGAGCTTGGAAATAAGCAAAATGGAAGATGAAAAGTAGAGATCTATGGCTCACTGAAGGGTACAACAACACAAATTTATTTCATAGACAAGCTCAAGGTAGAAGGGCCATCAACACTGTATTGAATGAATGTGATCAAAATGGATATAAATGCATAGATTTTAAATCCATATCCAATGTGGAAGTGCGACATTATAAGGGCCTCTTCTCTAAACCTTAAATCCAGGAAAATATCAGGGATATTTTTGCATCCTAAACCTTCTTCAATGGCTGGATGGATTCAAATCAAGCTAAATCCTTAATGGTAGAAGTTACAAAGGAAGAGGTCCACTCTATCTTACTCTCTTTTCAACATGGAAAAGCACATGGGCTTGATGGATGGACATAAGAATTCTATTTGGGTTTATAGGACCTTATCGCAAAATACATTACAACAACAATGGAGGAATCTCGCTCATCGGGTATGATATGCCCTCCTTTAAACTCTACTTGCATCGCAAACATTCCTAATTCTGATCAGCCATCTAGGTTTGAGCATTATCAACCGATCTCCCTTTGAAACTACATCTGCAAGCTCATTTCCAAATTTATTGTGTGTCGTATTGATCATATCCTCTCTGCCAACATATTCTTAAATCAATTTGGGTTCTTGGACTAGAGGAACATCCATGATGCTATCAGAATAGAAAATGAGTCCCTTCACTATATAAAATACTCTTACCAACTAGGTTTTAAGCTCAAGATTAACCTTTCAAAATATTTTGACAAGGTAAATTGGTTATATATCAGGTCGATCCTTACGCAAGTGGGTTTCCATTTCCCTTTCATCAACTAGATAGAAGCACACACTCAATGAGTCTCTTATGTTGTCCTCATAAATTGTTTTGCATATCCTTTTTTTCATCCTTCTAGAGGCCTCCATCAAGGATTACCACTCTCGCCTCTTCTTTTTCTTGTTGTTGCAGAGGCCCTTAGCAAACATAGTATCCATGAATGAGAGCATATTATGGGGAAGATACACCTCAAATATAAGTATTGCATCCATTTCCTTAAAGGACGACCCATACTCTCTTATATGGATTAAAAATCTCGATGGGTGGAGACTAAAAGGTAAAAATGGTCTACTCTATTATGGGTCACAAACCTTCGAATGCATAAGGATATCAATGGTGGGGATTCATATGGAAATTCTCTTGGCTCTCACTGAATAACTACATACATACATGAGACAACCTTCAAAATGAGGGGAAAATCGAGCCTAATATATGCTCTTTTTGTAAAGAACACACTAATTCAATCGTACATATTCATTTACATTGTCATTTCACTAAAGAAGCGTGGAATGTGGTGAAATATCTTGGAAAGAGGCCATATTAGAAGGGTACATATTTGTTGTAAGTGTGGGATAATTGGTTTGAAGAATAAAAAGATTCAAAATACCCTACTCTTCCCCTTCACATTATTTAGAACTTGTGGATCACCAGGAATGAGGCAATTTTCAAAAATATCTCCCCGCATCCACTTGCTTCCATATATGAGTTTAAATACTCCCTGGCAAGAGAAATATCAAAGATGATTAAGAAACAATGGACCCCCTCTCCTCCCTGCTTCGACGTAGACAACCTACACTATTTTTGTGACAAGACATTAAGGAGCAACCCAAGTTTAAATGGATTGGGGGGATTTCTAAATTATAGAAATAATGTTATCACCTTTCAGTGGGGCCTATGATTCAACTCAAACAACTTTTAAGCTGATAAGTATATGCATTTCTCTATCACTAGTGAGGGATTACGCCATGACACATCTAACACTTTTCTCATATTCAAAGATGATTGTCATCTAGGTAAACAAGATTTTTGTCCAATCCAACTAAAGTATCCAGCATCTATTCCAAAGGTTCACAACCTAAATATGCCTTTATATCATGCACTATATCTTACACTTTCAAAGAACATAATCGAAAGGTTGACCTTCTTGCAAAGGAATCCCATAATTTGGACATTGGTCATGTAAAGTTAAATATTAGGGACTCTATTGGACATTGCTTCACTAGGGTAATTCAAGTCGTTTAAATGGTTTTTGTTATTAAATGTAAAAGGCATGTATTTTCTCATAAGGAATTGTTTGGAGGAAAAAGGGGTCTTTGTTCAGATGTCCAAGACTATCACATGCAAAATATGGGTCGAGAATGATTCCCCAAAACATCACTTATGTTCTTGTTTTTCTGAGTATAAGCTAGCTCATAGCCTCCTCTTTTGGCAAAGCCCTCAATGGTTGTATTAGTTGTAACTTTTATCTTAACAAAGAATAAAGCTACCGATCTTTTTTCACCGAAATATGTGTGTGTACATACACAACTTCATATAATATAAATAATCTTCCTCATAATCATGTAAAGCATTCATTATTCTTTATATATTGTGTTAAATTCTTAAAAATGTTGGTTCTAGAAGGTTATTTAATATTATATTACATGTGGATTTTATGGGGGATTATTTCTACTTTTATTTGTGAAGGTATTTTGCTTGCTTGAGCTTTTTTCTTTATTGACAATGACCTCGATAAGGTTTTAATTAAACTTCGATCGAGGAATTTTGAAAATACTCATTAATCATTCTCGATCAAGCTCATGTGTACAACTTCGTATAAAATAAATAATCTTCTCCATGATTAAGTGGAGCATTCATTATTCTTTATGTATTGTGTTAAATTTTTATAATTTTTTTGTTTTTTTGTTATTATTTTAATTTATGGTTATTTAATATTATATTTTATGTGAATTTGATTATGATATTTAGACACTTAGGAGTTAGTGAATATCAACTTGGTCAAATGTTTTAGGCAAAGTGTGTTTCTTTAGTATGTATTTGTACTTATGTAATTTGATGGTCATGATATATTTTAGACATAGAGTGGCTCGACGGTGTCCATGATCTCTATTTAAAGAGCATGGAGGGTCATTTACTTGATGATTGATTGTGAGAAACTCATATGTAAAATATTCTTTCTTTTGCATTAATATATTGCCTCAACTAGCTATTTCCCTCTTTGAGGGTTTTAACCACATAAAACATCATGTGTTGATCTGTGATTTGCTTGTGTGAGTGGTTGTTAAGGTGTTTGACATTACGAAAAATACCTTGTTTTAGTCAAACAAATTTAAGGGGGGCTTATTTCTACTTTTAGTTAAGAAGGTCATTGGCTTGCTTGAGCTATTTTTCTTAATCGATAAATACCTTAATAACTGGTTTAATTAACCTTCAATCAAGGAATTTTGAAAATCCTCAATAATCATTCAATCAAGCTTTATAAAAACCCTCGATCAAGCTAAATTTTTTATCAAGGGTTTAAAATCCAATAACTCATAGATTTTTGACAAGTGCAACTTCTAGGGGTAAAGTTTATTTTATGGATTCATCTCATAACTTTATATCATATCATTTTCACACTTTGGATTTTATTTCCCCATGGTAGGTGACGATCACTGCCAGCCCCCCTGATAGGACCACTCAACAACACAATGGACACGGGCCCTTTGTTGACTGCCACGAGGCATGACACTCGCCATCCCATTCATATCCGGTTATGTTTACGATACATAACACATGGAGCATTTAATCATCTCCTGAGCAGGGCAACAGGCCTCCTGCTCGTTCCTACGTGAGCTCATTCCACTCCAATGGTAGACCATGAATACGAAGGTACACCGGTTATGGTTTACATTGATGGTAATCGGAACAGGAAACGCCATATGAGCTTGTATGTTTGGCTTTGGGGAGAAGCTCGACTCTCTTCTTTGAATATCCCGACTAGTGAATTTAGTTATGCTCGCTACAAGTTCGTTGATTCGTTCCTAGTTGTTTCAGCAATGTTGTCGGCGAAACAGGATTACACTCGGCATAATGCAAAACCAACCGGCCCTCCTCCTAGCCCTCCGATTCGGTTTATGCGAGGTGTAGTTGGAAAGGCCCACCGTTACATAAAGTAAATCCCTGCGAAAATTTAGGAGGACATCAAAGACGCTGAGGAGGATGCGGAAGTTTCACTGGGTTTCCTTCTCGACAATGATATTAGGGAAGAATTTGAGGCCCTAATCCCTAATCTTGGGTCTACAAGGGGACGCGCTACCCTCTACCAATGCACCTTGGATTATCACTGCCTTCAGAAATCGGTCCTCGGGAAGACATTGGCAGACAGAGGGGAAGCTCAAGCGAAAATTTTATTGCAGCAAGACGAGATGGTCCTGATGCTTAAGCAGATTCTTCGGAAATAAAAAAAGGATTTCTCTCCGGCTTGGTATCGAGCTCCCTGCTGAACCGCCGGATTTGGACTTAAAAGACTAGTTTTAATTTTTGTTAATGGTTCTTAGTTTTTATTATGGTTAGTTCCTGAATTACTGATAGATAACTCTGAATGATACTCTGTTTTTGTGTATGGTCAGTCTCTGAATTACTGGTAGAAAACTCTAATATTTTGGATAATGGGCCTGTTTTCTCAACTCTGAGAGGGCTTTTAAAACTTATGAAACCTTGGTTTGGGCCTGTTTTCTCTACCCTGAGAGGACCCTGTTTTGTGTACATGTGGAAAATAACAATATAAGGATTCATCTAACTTAAAAAAAAACACTTTAAATCTCATATTATATTTTTAATTTATTTTCTTTTAAAACTTTATAAAAAAAACATGATTCTAAAGGCACTCAAGAACAAATAGTAGCATAAAAACTAAACAACAAAAAAATTATAAAAAATATCTAGGATCTCTATAAATGTTTCCTCTTTAAAAAAGCACTCTTCAACAAATAGTAACATAAAAACTAAACAACCAAAAAATTATGAAAAATATCTAGAGGATCTCTATAAATGTTTCCTCTTTAAAATAGTATTTAAAATCGTTAGAAAAAAAATTGTCCTACATTTCATTAAAAAAAATGTTATTTATTAGATTCACTTAAAGATCATTCTTTATCAATTATTTTTAAATTATAATTATTATAATTGTGATATTGCATATTATCATGTTACACCAAGCTTTTTAAAAACACTAACATCAAAATTTGGTTCAAATGGAGAATAATCCTCCCTCAATGTGAAATACTAAGAGTTTTATGATTCATTCTCAACCAATTACAAAAACAAAAAAGCAAATTAGACAAATGACAAACCATTCATACGCCCACATAAAAAAAAAGCCCCTCCTATGTTTTTGTAACATACTCATTCAAACCCGCGTTCTACTTACCCACTTTGGAGATATGGATGCAAAATCTACATTAAACCCGATTTCAAGGTCCATTAAGAGATCCTTGAGCTTTTTACACCAAAGGTCCCCTCTTTAACTCTTTCCTTTCATTGTTTTATCTTTTAACTCCTTTTTTAAAGATATACTTTTTGTATTTCATGGATGAGAATTCCTAGTTGATCATCTATATTTTTATATGTTTTTTTAATATAAAATAATTAGTTATAAAAATATAAAATAATTTATTATTATAATCATAATAATGATAAACATAAATAATAGGATAATTACAAATACATATAAAGAATAAATAAGTAACATATTTAATTTACTTGTGATACTTAACTTATAATTTATGAATGATCATCACTACAAATTAAATAATTGTATTAGTATTCTAATATCTAAAATATAAAGAATATTATAACAAGCATAATATTATTCTTATAATATCTAAAATATAAAAACTATCATAAAATTGCTTTTAAAATTTTATTATACTTAAGTTTATGAATATCCTTTATGATAGAATTGTGTTATCATGAAATCTAAAACATAACGAATATCATATCAAACCTAATATTATAACATCTAAAATATTAAAAAAAAAATTGACATTGTTTTTGAAATTTTATTATGTTTATGAATATAAAAAATCATTAGTATTTTTTTCAATTCACAAAACAATACCAAATCTTTTGTATTGATATTATTAAAATAACAATACCATAATAACAAATCTTTTGCATTGTATTGATATTATTAAAATAAAATTATAATTTAATGTGAAAATTTTTATATATTAAAAAATTTAATGATAATAGGAAAAGTTTTATATATTAAAAAATTTAATGATATTATTAAAAATAAAATTTTATTTTAATGCGAAAATATGTTATGATGAGTAGAGTGATCATTAGAAAAATTAAAAAAGAACTAATGATATTTTTACTGATACCTAGGTACATATTCTTCCACTGCTGCTCATGAAGCTGCTGAATCGGCCGCTGAAATAGCGTCACGGATCAACTGCTCTGCTCTGTTTACTTGAGCATTACTTCCACGAATATCAATTGTCATTTCACCTGGCATTCCTCTAGTTAATTCCACGTTTATGATTGCTCCACTAGTGCTTCGAAAGTATCTGATATATTCACCATTTTGCCCAATCACAACATCCGCATATGCTATAGGAAACTGCAGTTCCAGATGATATTCATCACTAACAGGAGGTGCCAGTGATGGATTTGAAGGCACTGCTGTAAATTGGTCGCCATGGCCTGGAGCCAGCGATGGATTTGAAGGCACTGCTGTAAATATGTCGCCATGGCCTGGAGCCAGCGATGGATTTGAAGGCCCTGCCGTAAATTGGTCGCCATGGCCTGGAGCCAGCGATGGATTTGAAGGCACTGCTGTAAATTGGTGGCCATGGCCTCGAGCCA
This sequence comes from Larix kaempferi, assembly GCA_027924585.1. Taxonomy (NCBI): domain Eukaryota; kingdom Viridiplantae; phylum Streptophyta; class Pinopsida; order Pinales; family Pinaceae; genus Larix; species Larix kaempferi. Next base: position 2,247,105 of record BSBM01000156.1, on the reverse strand, counting down.
GAGATGGATTTGAAGGCACTGCTGTAAATTGGTCGCCATGGCCTGGAGCCAGCGATGGATTTGAAGGCACTGCTGTAAATTGGTCGACATGGCTTGGAGCCAGCGATGGATTTGAAGGCACTGCTGTAAATTGGTCGCCATGGCCTGGAGCCAGCGATGGATTTGAAGGCACTGCTGTAAATTGGTGCCCATGGCCGCGAGCCAGAGATGGATTTGAAGGCACTGCTGTAAATTGGTCGCCATGGCCTGGAGCCAGCGATGGATTTGAAGGCACTGCTGTAAATTGGTCGCCATGGCCTGGAGCCAGCGATGGATTTGAAGGCACTGCTGTAAATTGGTGGCCATGGCCGTGAGCCAGAGATGGATTTGAAGGCACTGCTGTAAATTGGTGGCCATGGCCGCGAGCCAGCGTTGGATTTGAAGCCACTGCTGTAAATTGGTCGCCATGGGCTGGAGCTTCTCTCCACTGAGTTTCTAAGGGAGGAAGTTCTTGACGGGCTGATATTTGCGGATCATAATATGGGCCTGCAACATGTCGGGGAGGATAATTGATTGTGGAATAGTGATTTCCAATCTGACTGCTGCTGGATTGGCCACTACCACTAGCACTAGTACTACAAGTTGTTTGATTATAATCATTACGACTCCATTGTTGGTGTTGCTGCTCAATCTGAGTATAAGTAGTAGTCGACTGGCCTGCGAGCCTTGACATGATATTGCTCTCAAACAAAGGAAGAATGGTGGGATCAAGCAAGAATTTTCTGAGATGAGAAACAACTAGTGCCAGAGCTTCATGAACTTTTGCAGGTTCTCCTGTTATCTCAAGCACTCTGTCGCCTTGTAATGCACATTCATGAGGGATATCCTGAGCATCGGTGAGTACTCGAACAGTGGCGCCTGACTTTTCCCGAATATCTCTTATTGTTGCGCCTTTCTTTCCTACTAAATTTAGAAACTGTGATTCACCCGCTAGTAGCATTCGCGTTACTGCTTGTTGTGTATCCCCACCAGCAACTTGATCCAAATCTTGAGGATGATCAATGAGTAACTGATGAACTCTAAGGATTCCATCCATTGCTGGGGAAATTGGTTCATCCGGTTGTTCCTTGGCCGACACCATGGCCACACGTTCAGAGCAATTGTGCGTTGCCAGTCCTCCATCTATAATTTTGATACGAGATCTGGTCTCGGCACGAATATTCTGGATAGTATTTCCCCTGTGGCCTATTATGGCACCAACCTTGCGTGCAGGAACAAGCAATCGAAACACATTATGCCCAGGCCATCCAGGCCACCTTGACGTTTCATCAACAGCACTGGTTCCATCGTCTGTTGACGCTTCTTCTCTTGCTCTTTTCTTGGATAGATTGGTACGAGTACGCACTCTATCAGTGTCTTTTTGTTCTTCTATCTGTTGCTGAGGTTCTCCGGCCATGTCCTCCTGTTCTTTCACTATGTTACATTCTTGAGCTTCTGCCATGTCTTTTTGTTCTTCTTGTTGCTGAGGTTCTCCCATGCATTCTCCTTCTTCTTCACTAGATTCTTGAGGTTCTGTTTGTCTAGATTCGGGAGGTTCTGTCATGGCTTTTTGCTCTTCTGCTTGCCTAGATTCCGTAGGCTCTGCCATAGCCTTTTGTTCTTCTACTTGCCTGGATTCTTGAGGTTCTGCCATGGCGCGTGTTTGTGTTTGAGTAGTTTAGATCAACACAAGCTTTCCTGGTTGTAGTTGTACAAACAAGAGCATATTGAAAGTCAAATTCACATTTCACTTATTTATATCCATTTGCATCTAACCCCGGGAATCTAATCGACGCTTCGTAGGGTTATGATCAATGTTGTACCTGTATTCAGACGGTTATGGCATCTATGTGATCTAATTAATAATCTAATTCTTGATCAATGAAAGCAATATATGTATTCTAATTGAGAAACAAAATAATGTAATTCTTAAACAATGGAAGTCAAGTCATTTTTTTGTTCAACGATGAACAACATCCATGTGCATCTATCCATGTGCATCTAGTGAAAATAAAGTTTTCCCACCGACGAAAGTAACTTTTTCTTGTAACCTTTTTCCAACGATGAAAGTAACTTTTTTCTTTATAGATCATAGATCTCTCTTAACTACTATTAACATAATAAATTAATGATAAATCAGAGTTGGTTTCACCGAAGATTAACTATCATCGACATCAATATTTGATTTATTGAATATTTGATTTTTTGAAAATATTTGATTTATTGAATCTTCGAGATGCTTAAAAAATCAATGTCCAATGAAGCAACAACAAACTATAAGAGACACCATATGACCATCAATTTAGCCTCCGTGTTGGATCTCCTACATAGCCTCCGTACAGAGCCTCCGTGTTGGATCTCAATTTAGACATCCTATTGGATTTCAAACAAAGCTTTTTCCTAATGGAAGGATTTCAAACAGAAGGCGCTACCATCCATAGCCATGCTAGGAATAAAATCCGGTGGAACATAAAGTGCAAGGATATACATGGAGCAAGGACTAAGTAGATTAAAAAATGGAATACAATCCATTGGTGAGACGTGGCAAAGGAACATGCAATGAATTAACAACCCCCTAGCCATTAACGCTTTAATCACGTTGTGGAAGTAACACAAAGATTATAAATTGCATGGATGTTATGTACTGTAGCAATTAAATGGAACAACAACGGCAAAGGTTTATTAATAAGATTACTTACTGTAACACAGTTCATTAACACGTGTTGCAATACTCATTAACTCTGGTCCATTGATATGTATAGATGAAGGATATTGCAGAACAATAAATCAAGTTGATTAAAGAGCACACTTCCCATCCAAATCCCCTGCAAAGTTGAAATAGGACACCTATTCGTATAATAATCACCATGCAGTGGCGATAAATTAGATCCCCGGAGGGATATGCGGTGGTCTCACAAGAAAATTCACCCTATATTATAAGGATAGTGTATGCCCCTATCACCTGTGGAGAATTCATCTTGTATATCCCCCATAAATGCAATGTGGTCATTCCTCAACTCCCGACTATCTTAAGAGGGCCCTCGACCAAATAGTGCTCTCCCTCAACTGGCGATCTTCTATTACGAGAGTACTTTATGTCAAATGCATTACATATGTAATATATCCCGACCCTATATATCTTAATTGCGTCAATCCATGCAATCACTTTAGACGAGATACATCAAATATCGGTGTACACACAAACATGTATATATGTCTCTCTTAAGATAGGGAGATGGAAATGGAGATAGAAATATAAAGGTGCCCTCAGGAAGTGCGGGCCACCATTACAGGCCTCATAAGTCAATCGGTCACCTGGCTGGCCAAGTGGTGGGTGTGGTAGTACGGTTGTTGGATCAAAACATTAAACTTTGGCTTATATGGAGATAGCTAAATGGTGGGGCTTATATCTCTATAGGTTTGATTGATTTCTTGTTTATGGTTATAGGCTTGGATCTTAAGCCGGTCCTAGGACTACTATCTCTACCTATGATGCTACAGTTGTACCTGGAACTGCTTCAACTTATTTAACTGTCTCTGCGTCTGTAACTGCTCCTACTCCTACTACCTTGGCCTTGCCTATTCCCTTGTCCCTGGATATTAGCTTGGATACACATCTTGATCCATAACTAATAGGGATTCTAGCTCTTATGCTATTAATGGCGGTGCTTTCTTTTCTATTGAAGTCTATGCTCTCGCCATTTCCTACAAATAGTTTTGATTGGTAAAAATATATCTTGTTTGCTTTACACGTGTTTTATGTGCCATCGTGGTGCCCCTCATTTAGCTAAATTCTCCAAGTTCCATTTTTCTTTTATTAAATAATAAAATTAATAGTTTGTTGTGCAAAGGGTCACTCAGTGTTTTTGAGTTTTTAATAACTCTTACAAAAAAAAATTGTCAGAAGTATTAAATCAAAATTAAATAATAATGTCTTGGAGGTATCACATTTCTCCCCCCCTTATTCTTAACACCATAATCGGTGTTCTTTATTTTGAGCTCTCTTACTCATTCTGGAACATGGAGAGATATGCCTCTCACATTTTATCCTCCATTTCTCAAGTTGCCTCTTTAGGGCTAAAGTGCTTCCATTGCACTTTTATTTAAACGATGGCTCGATTCAGTAGCATACGTTCCTTCCTGTCTAGGATGCGAAAAGGTTCGGTCTGGAACTCGCCCTCAAGTTCTACCTGAATCACATTCCATCCAATTACATGAGTAACATCTTGCACGTATTTTTTTAACAAATAAATATGAAATACATCGTGCACTTTTATAGTAGGGAGGAGTGCAATCTGATAAGCTATCGGCCCTATCTTAGCTAACACTTCGAAAGGCCCACAATACCTGGGCGCTAGCTCGGAACACCTTCCTAAACTCAAGGTACTCTTATTTGGTTTTACCTTTAGATATACATGATCGGAAATGTTGAACTCTCTTGGAGTTCTTTTTAAATCCACATAGCAAATCTATCAATCATGGGCAACTTTTAAGTTTTGTTACACCTCTTTCACCATCTGTTCCATCTCCTTTAACATGCCAGGCCCTAGAACAATCCTATTAACAGGGTTATCCCAAGACATAGGCATGTGTCATTTTCAACCATACAATACTTCAAATGGACTAATTTTTAATGAAGCTTGATATCCATTATTATAAGCAAATTCTACTAAATGCAAATAGTCTTCCCATTTACTTGGGTTATCCATTGCATGCATTCGCAACATATCTTCTAACACTTGGTTAGTTCTTTCAGTTCATCCATCCATTTGAGTATGGTAAGCAGTACTGAAATTCAGCTGTGTGTCTAAACCTTTAAATAAGGAATTCCAAAAATTACTTGTAAATTTTGCATCTCTATTAGAAATCACAACTTTCAGAATACCATGCAAACGGAAAATTTATTTCATAAAAATATCATGTATGTTAATTGTTTAAAGGTATATTTCATAGGTATGAAGTGTGCAGCTTTACTTAACTTATCAACAACTACCATTATTGAGTCATGTTGTTTATTCATTTTAGGTAATCATGTTATAAATTCCATGCTTATTATCTCCCACTTCTATTATGGAAAAGGTAAGGGTTGAAGTATCCCAACAGGATGTTGATGTTCTGTATTTACATGATGACATTCAATGCATCTAACAGCTAGGTAATTTGCAGCATCATTCTTCATGTTATGCCAATAATAACTTCTTGTTGGCTTTGTTATCATCTTTTGGTATCCCGGATATTCGGAATACAGTTTCTTATGTAACTCATTCATGATTAATTGCTTAACTTCTTTAGAATTTGGTATATATAATCGATTTGTATAGACTAACAAGTATTCTGAGCTTATGGAATAGACTAAGAATTCATTTCGGTTAACATATTTTTCCAACTATTCTTTAATTTATAAGTATTCTTCATCATTTTTAGCTGCATCTTTTATCATATCTTTAAGATTTGCCTTATAACTGCTAAAAGCAGTCGAACAGTGTGGACGGCATTCCTACGCAGGGCGTCCGCCACTTTGTTCTCTTTTCCTTTAATGTGTTTAATTTCAAAATCATACTCGCTCAAGAAGGCTAACCACTTTGCTTGGAGAGCATTTCAACTTTGTTGATCAAATAAGTATTTTAAGCTTAAGTTATCAGACATTAAAGAGAATTTTCTTCCTATTAAGTAATGTCTCCACATCCTTAATGCATGTATTATAGAATCTAGTTCTAAGTCATGTGTTGCATAGTTACGTTCATGTTCTTTAAGTTTTCTTGAATCATATCTTATTACATAATCCTCTTGTAGTAGAAAACCACCTAATCTCTCTAACCAGACATCCATACATACAACGAATTCCTTGTATATATCCGCTACTCTCAAAATAGGTGCGGTGGTCAGTAAGTGTTTAAGATTTTCAAAGCTTTCTTGACATTTATTAGACCATGTGAATTTAGTTCCTTTCTTTTGAATTGAATTTATCTAGTAAGCAATTCTAGAGAACCCCTTAATGAACCTACAATAGTAAGTTGTCAACCCCATAAACTTGAATCGAATCCCGATTACATCCTCAGGAACTGGCCAATCAATGATCGCCTTGTTTTATCTGGGTCGATAGAAATGTCTTCCTTAGATATTACATGACCTAGGTATTGAATTTTATCTTGAAAGAAATCACATTTACTAAACTTTGCATAGAGTTTATATTTAAGGTTTGTAAGACCAAATTTAAATGTTCTCCATGCTCTTCTTCATTTTTAGAGTATATTAAGATGTCATCAATAAATACTATTACAAACTTATCTAAGTATTTATGGAGAACATTATTCATTAAACACATGGATGTGGTCGGATGACGCAAGGTCACCCCGACAAGGGTTTTTGGTTAACAATTACACACAACACACACGTTCACATAAACAAGATGTAAACAGGATGCCAGAAGCTGGCTTATATTACTTCTACCGAAAACGGTTGTAATCCGAATTGCAAGGAATGTAAACAACTAACTATTGTCGGCCTTAGCCTATTACAATACATACGTAACTGTGTGCTATCTCAGTGTGTTGATCTTCACCCTCTCCAAGTTCGTTGCGAAACTCTGAACTATGGCTCGATCTTCTCTACGCTCTGTAGATGTGTGACTCTCCTATCCACTCTACAAAACCTTCCCTTGATCTCTACTCTGTGCTAACTCCAGAAAATGGAAATAACTCCCTCTCCTGTGCCTACGCACAAGTCTTCTACACTGATGCTCTCTGCTGCACATCCCGAAGCACTCTTCCACTGTCCGCCAATCTCCCTGATCCTGCAGACTTGCAACTATCAGCACCTCTGTCATGCTACACAATCTCCACTTGTCACAACATCTTTCATGATCCCAACCACCTGCAGTAACTGCTAATAACTTTCTTAGCAACCCCAAATGGCTGCCAAGTACTCTCCTTGAATTTCTGCACATCCTTCTGAAACTGCTACAGTAGTCAGTATTTTCACAACGTCAACCATTATGTCTTTCATCATCCTTCGACATATCTATTGGCTTCCCTTCGCACTTTTAGGCTTTGCTAGTCTGCCCCTTCCTCCTCACTTGTCTCGTGCCCAAACCTGTCGGAGTCGTGGTTCAACAACATGTCAACCCTCTACGTCTCCACTGCAATCCTGTCGTCTGTCGACCTCTGACATGTCGACTCTCGACCTTTCACACTTTTGTCGATCGCATATTGATTGCTCCTGCACGACTTATTGACTTCGACATCCAATCTTCTCTTCTGCACCAGTGGTCGTCGGTGCTCCCTCTAGTCGGCCTTCTTCATGTCGATCATCTTCAACTGCTCTGCTTAGGCCCCAATGCTCCTGCATCAGACTCCCCAGGTGAAAAAGAACTCGACTGCTCTGTCAGTCTCCTGAACTCTTCTTCGGAAATCCATGTCGCCTCCTGTAACTCATCATATTTCCATCACACTAAGTATTCCTTCTTTCGCGAACTGCGTGTATGCCTGACTTCGTGTTCCTCTATTACTTCTGCGATTTCCTCTTTGTTTCGATCTGGAATTGACACTATCCAGTCAATGTTTGACACCTATGCGCTTCTGCTGCTTGAACCCTCTTCAAACTTGTACATATATGAGACATTGAACATTGTGAAATGCTTAAGCCCTTCGGTAGCTCAAACACATAAGCATTTTCTGAAATCTTCTTCAGAATATTACATGGTCCAATCTTCTTTAGCTTCAGCTTGTTATATGTTCCGGTCGGAAATATTTCCTTCCACAAATGTGCATAGACTAAATCTCCTTCGATGAATGACTGTAGCCTCTTGTTTCTGTCGGCTCTCAACTTGTATGCCGCATTACTCTTTTCCATGCACTTTCGCACATTTTCATGCACTTCTTTCCTATGCTCTACAAATGATTCTACATCCACGCTTTTCTTGATTTCTGTCGGTAACTCGACCAAATCCACCACTCCATGTGGGATTCTTCCCTGAACAATCTGGAATGGGCTCAAACCTATCGACTGATTCACATAATTGTTGTATGCGAACTCTGCTTGTGCCAACACGTTCTCCCATTGCTTGGGTCTATCGACCGTCAAACACCTTAGAAGGTTTTCCAAACTTCTATTCACCACCTCGGTTTGTTCGTCTGTCTGCGGATGATATAACAAGCTAAATTGCAACCTCGTGTCCAATTTCTTCCATAGGGTTCTACAGAAATGCCCCATAAACTTGGTATCTCTATCCGATGTGATACTCTTTGGAAACCCATGCAATCTAACTACCTCCTTGAAGAAGAGTACAACAATGCTTGTGGCATCACTTGTCTTCCAACACGAAATAAAGTGTGCCATCTTCGAAAATATGTCGACTACAACAAAGATTGAGTCACTTCCTTGTTGCATCTTCGAAAATCCTAGAACAAAATCCATGCTCAGGTGCTCCCATGGGGTATACGGTATAGGTAATGGTGTATACAACCCCGTATTCTAACTTCTTCCTTTTTCCAAATAGAAAAATCAACATTGTCGTACCCACTTCCTGCCATCTGTCATCATTCCTGGCCAATAATACTTTTCTTCCACCAATTCCTTGGTCTTGTCGATGCCAAAGTGACCTGCTAATTTGCCACTATGCAATTCTCAAATCAGGTTCTCTCTTATGGATCCTCTGAGAATACACAATTGTTGTCCCTTGAATAGGTATCCCTCTCGAATGAAATAATCCAAGTATGGAGTCCTATCGACACTCAACAGTTCACGACAAGGCTCCCATGCTTTCACAAAATCCTTGTCGATCACATACTCTACCTGAACTGTCTTCGTGTCAACAATGCAACTCTTCGACTCAGCGCGTCGAAAACCTTGTTCGACTTGTCTGACTTATGTCACAACATGAAAGTATATCCCTGCAAAAATTTGACCCAATTCATGTGTCGTTGATTCAACTTCGACTGAGTATTCAGATACCTCAGTGCTTGGTGATCTGTGTATAACACAAATTCCTTGGGCAACAAATAATGCCTCCAATTATTCAATTCTTGGAAAATAACATAAAATTCTTGGTCATAGACCGAATATTTCTGCTTCGCATCATCCAACTTATCACTGAAGAATGCAATTGGTCAACCGTCCTGGCTCAACACTGCTCCAATTGCCATTCCACTCACGTCGCAATCGACCTCGAAAACTTTGTTGAAATCTGGGAGCACTAACACTGGGCTCTCAGTGACCTTTTCCTTCAACTTGTCGAAATCTCATTAGGCAGCTTCCATCCACTTAAATTCCCCTTTTCACATGCACTCTGTCAAAGGTGCACAAATTTTACTAAATCCCCAAATGAGCTTCCTGTAGAAACTGGCAAGTCCATGGAAACTCCTGACTTCAGTCATACTTGTCGGTTCTGTCCAATCCAATCTTTCCTTCACCTTTTTTGGGTCCATCACCAACCCTTTATCTGAGATTACAAATCGCATGTACACCAGTTATTCCTTCATGAAGAAACACTTTTGCAAGTTTACCATCAGCTTCTCTTCCTGCAACTTCTGCAATACTTGTCGAATGTGCCCCAAGTGCTTTGTCTTGGTTCAACTAAATATCAGGATGTCGTCTAGGTACACTATGATGAACTTACCCAAGAATGGCTTCAGTACCTCATTCATCAACCGCATGAATGTACTGGGTGCATTAGTCAATCTGAATGGCATGACTAACCACTCATACATCCCTTCTTTTGTCTTGAATGTTGTTTTCTATTCATCTCCTTCTCTAACCTAAATCTGGTGATAACCACTCTTCAAGTCTATCTTTGTGAAGTACTTCGATCCACTAAAGAAATCCATCAAGTCATCCATCCTCGGCAATGGAAACCAGTACTTGATCGTGATCTTATTGATGGCTATGGAGTCTGTACACATCCTCCATTCTCCACCTTTCTTCGACACTAATACTGTTGGTATCGTGCATGGACTCAGACTTTCTCTAATAAATCCCATGTCCAACAACTCCTGGACCTGTCAAGTGAGTTCCTGACCTTCCGTCAGACTCATCCTATGCGGTGCCTTCTTTGGTAGACTCGACCCTGGAATCAAGTCGATCTAATGGGACATGCTTCTTGTCGGTGGCAATCCCGTCGGTGCCTCATCGACTACTATGCTTCAAAACTCATCAAGCATCTTTCCAACTTCGACCAGAATCCTCTCCATTGTCGACCTCTCGACACATGGTACTTTTGGAATGATAGAAAAACATCCCGATTGCTTTTCCTCCTCTGCAAGAAATTCCTTCACTGAACACATGAGCACTCGCTTCTCCCAAAATTTGCTCTCGCCCTGCTTACAGTCAGTTGGATCCTCCAATTTTGGCTTCAGAGTTCTTCACATGCCATTCTTCCACACTGTGACTATGTTGGCTTGACCATCATAGATCATTTTCCAATCATATTTCCATGGTCTTCCTAACAACAAATGGCACAGGTCCATTGGGATTACATCACACAATACATTGTCTTCAAGCTTCTGGACCTTGAAGTTAATCAGGCACTATCTAGTCACCTTCACATGGTGTCCTTTATGCAACCATGAGATCTTGTATGGGTGTGGATTTTCCCGACACTTCAAACCTATTATGTCAATGACCTATGTCGACACAAGATTCTCAGTGCTTCCACCATCAACTATGGTCTTGCAACGCCATTCGCCAATTCACACTTTGGTTCGAAAGATAGCCTTTTGTTGTGCCGACTCTTTCTCATCTCGTCGGTCTTCCTGAACCATTGTTATCCTGACCTTCAGGTTTCTACTTTTCTTCTTACCATCCTCGCTGCTATCAGATGCCGACTCTGCCCTCTCGTCGACTTGCTCATCTCTTCGAGATCTGGGTTTCGACTCCATTGCAGCATGTAGGTTCTCTAGGAATTCATATGCCTTGTGTCCGACTCCTCGACACTTATAACAGATTATGGTTGGTTTGTGAGCTCCCTTTCTGTCGGATGGACCACTCCGACCATACGCACCTCGACCACATGTCTCTCAACCATCGCGTTGTTTTTCTTGTGCCTTTTCTCCAGTCGATGTCCCTTCCACACGTCGGTTGTCTTCGATGAATTCTCTCCTATATCCACTACTTTGGACTTTAGCGGAAATAGTCTTCGCACCCCGACCAGTCACCCTACCTCTGGTCGATGCGGATTTCCTCGACAATTTCTCTTCTTCCTTCAGAGCTAATGGGTAGGCTTCACTGACCGCTCTAAATCTTGACATGCTTAACTCGTCTTGAATGGCATATTTCAAGCCATTGACATACCTTGCAACAACGTCCTCACCTTCGTCGGTTTGTACCAACTTTATCAACAATCTGTAGAATTCTTCCGTGTATTCTTTCACGGTCATCTCTTTTTGTCGAAAGTTCTGAAACTTTCGGAACAAGGAAATCACATAGTCATTTGGAAAGAACTTCCCTTTCAACTTGGAGACCATCCTATCCCATGACTTGATTTTCTCCTTGCCCTTCTTGACTCTAGCAGCCTGCACATTGTCCCACCACAATGAGGCAGGACCCTTCAACCACAGACATGCAGTCTTAACGTATTTAGGATCCTCGATATCCTCTATGTCAAAGTATTTCTCCATTTCTCTGAACCAGTCGATCAAGTCTTTTGGATCCATACTTCCTGAGTAGGTACATACATCTACCTTTGTTCGACCTCTCATATCCGTCAGAAGTTTGATGAGTTTGTCTTCTGGTTCATCTCTTGCTGCTTCCCATGCTTCCACTTCTTCGACCTCCTCGTCGCTATGGTCTGACGCATCAGGAATGCATCCACTCCTTTGGCTTTCTTTGATCGATGCAACTTCATTTTTCAAATTTCACATTGTTTGGACGCACTCGTCGAACATCTCAAGATCAAATATGACTGTTGTGGCACGCACTCTTCGTCCTACACCTCAGACATTAATGCCTCTGTGAGCCATTTTCAACCTCGGTTGAAACTCCCACTTTGTCCAATCGCAACCGGATTTCCACAAGTTGTGCACAACTCTACCCAATCACAGCTGGAGTTGTTCAACGCACTTTCTCACTGGATTTACTTCCAATGCTGATACCACTTGACCTAGTTAGGTAGATATCATTGTTTTCCTCTTCACAGGATTGTTCCACTCTGATACCACTTGATGCAAGATCACTCCGACAAGGGTTCTTGCTTAACAATTACACACAACACACGCATTCACATAAACAAGATGTAAATAGGATACTAGAAGCTAGCTTATATTACTTCTACTGAAAACAGTTACAATGTGAATTGCAAGGAATGTAAACAACTAACTATTGTCGTCCTTATCCTATTACAATATAGAAGTAACTATGTGCTATCTCAGTGTGTCAATCTTCACCCTCTTCTGGTTTGCTGCGGAACTCTGAGCTATGTCTCGATCTTCTCTGTGCTCTGTAGATGTGTGACTCTCCTATCCAATCTACAAAACCTTCCCTTGAGCTATGCTATGTGCTAAGTCCAGAAAATGGAACTAAATCCCTCTCCTGTGCCTACACACAAGTATTCTACTCTACTGCTCTCTGATGCGCATCCCGAAGCACTCTTCCTCTGTCTGCCGATCTCCCTGATCCTATAGACCTGGAACTATCAGTGCCTCTGTCATGCTTCAAAATATCCACCTGTTGCGACATCTGTCATGATCCCTACCACCTGCAATAACTGCTAATAACTTCCTTAGAAACCCCGAACAGCTGCCAAGTACTCTCCTTGACTTTCTGCACATCCTTTTGACACTGCTACAGTAGTTGGTCTTGTCACAATGTTGACTATACTGTCTTCCATCATCCTTCGACATATTTGTCGGCTTCCCTTCACACTTTCAGGCTTCTCCAGTCCGCCCCTTCCTCCTCACTTGGATCATGCCCAAACCTATCAGAGTCATGGTTCGACAACATGTCAACCCTCTATGTCTTCGCTACAATCCTGTCGTCTGTCGACCTCTAACATGTCGACTCTCGACCTTTCGCACTTCTGTCGATCGCATATCGATAGCTCCCACGTGACTTCTTGACTTCGACATCCAATCTACTCTTCCACACCAGTGGTCGTTGGAACTCCCTCTGGTCGGCCTTCTTCATGTCGATCATCTTCAACTTCTCTGCCTAGGCCCTGATGCTTCTATATCACCGATGCATTGGTCAAGCCAAATGGTACAGCCAAGAACTCGTAATGCCCGTACTATGTTCTAAATTTTGTTTTATGAACGTCCTCATCTTTAATTATTACTTGATGGTACCCAGAACTTAAGTCAATCTTAGATAATAACGCAGATCCACGTACCTGATCAAACATGTCATCGATGCAAGGGAGAGGGTATCTATTTTTAATTGTCATTTTATTTAATTGTTTGTAATCAATACAAAGTCCTAATGTGCCATTTTTCTTTTTAACAAACAAAACTAGTGCTCCCCAAGGAGACACACTTGGTATTATATATTTTGTATCTATTAATTTTTGCAATTGAAGTTTTAATTCCACTAACTCAGGTGTATTCATTCTATAAGGATCCTTTGAGGAAGGAACTTCTCGTGGTACCAACTCAATGGTAAATTCAATATCCCTCCTTAGAGGTAGTCCATGTATCTCTTCTGGAAAAACATCTTTAATTTCATTTAAAAGAGGAAAATATTCCAAAATAGGTTTTGTTTTATCATCATTATTTTCGGTGATATGCACAACAAACAATCTACATCCTTTCCTAACACACTTTTTCAATTGCAAGGCATATATTTTCCTAGTAAGAATGTTTTTTGGAATCCCTCTAACAATTATATTTTCACCATTTTCATCAATACAAGTAAAAGTTTTATCAAAGCAATTTACTACAACTCTATGTTTTTCTAGCCAATCCATGCCAATTAATACATAATATGATCCTAATGGTAGAATCATCAAATCTACTTTTGTAACCAAATATTGTATATGAACTTGACAACTAAAAATAAAACTGGTTACCTTTCTTTTTGTCCCTGTGGCTAATTGTACTAACCATGACTTTTCAAAATCATACTTTTTCATTTTACACAAATCTACCAGCTTAGGAGATATGTAACTTAAAGTAGATCCAAAATCAATTAATATTGAAATAGGTTTGTCAAATATCTTACCATCTAGCTCGATCATGGAAGGTTGATAATCGGCTTGATGATTGTCCAAGGTTGTGCTTATCTTCGGTATGTTCTGAGCAACCTCTCCAACTATGGTTGCTTCCTTGATAGTGTGAATATTCTGATTATCCTTCTTATGAGGACAATCATGATAGAAATGACACTCCCCATAGTCCCAACACTATAAAGGTTCTCTTTTTATTTCTTCTTTCTTTTTCTTAAAGAGATTATCTTTATACTCAGTTGATTATTGTTTGTTGTCTATCCTTAAAAGTATTCCTCTGAAAATTCTTATGTTTATTGAAGGATTTGAATTCTCTTCTTTTAAAATTACTCCCTTCTTTCTTCTTAAAATTATAAGCATTTGTATTCTTACTTTTTGATTGATCATAGGTTAATTTGGCCTTCCTCATTGCTTCATATAAATTTTTTGGTTCATCAAACTCTAATTTGTCTTTATAAAAGCTAGGTAAGAAACCTAGAAATATTTGAATTTTAGGTTTTTCTTCGTTTAGGTAAGGTACATATCTTAACATGGATACAAATTTAGTACATAATTCATGCATAGACATTGATCCCATTCTTAGCTCATAAAATTCTTTCACCTTCCCATCATTGTAATACTCTCAGAGGTATTCCATTTTAAATTCCTTTTTAAACTAGTTCCAACTAACTTTTCTATCATTAATTCTTTTAGATATTTTTAAGTCCTACCACCAAATCTCGGTCTTCCCGACTAGATTGAAGATGGTCATTTTAACCTTCATAGATTTTGCATAGTTTTAAATAGTAAATTACTTCTTCATCCCCGATAGCCAAGCCTTGGCTTCTTCTCCATTTTTTACTTCGACGTCAAAGGTAGGAGGCTTTATTTTTTTAAATTATCATGTTTTCTCATCTTTATTTTCTCTTCTTCCTTCGTCTACCCTCAGAGTTGCTACTAAAGTCTTCCAAATCACTAGTTATAGGGTTCCATTAGAAGAAGGACAGTCACAGGATGAGTTTTCTCATTTACGTTTCTTCTTGTCTTTATCATTATCTCATTTAGTTTAGATAGTAAAGCTTCATTTAAATCTTCCTGGGTTTTCAGTACACTCTCATGTTCAGTCTTACAGTTCATCAATTCAACTTGTAAATATCTTACTGTTTGTGAAATCTCATTATTAACATTGTTATTCTCATCATTAAGTTCAACTCAAACAGGTGGGTTAGGGGATCGTCTTCCGAACATTTCTTCCTACGGTTTAGTAAAAAAAAATTATTCTATGCACGAAAGAATAACAACATATAAACAAAATTAGTTTTCTCAACACGTGAATGGACACCATAAGGCCAAGTGTCATAGTCTAAGCTCTGGTACCACAATGTAACAACCCCAAAAGACTATAATTGCGAGGTAAAAAAATTATTCTTTTCTCATAATACATAAGGAGAGTTAGAAATTTGCACATAACTTCTTTAAAACGTAAATGGATATAATCACTTTAATCTTCGATTATATGTTTGGGACACAATTTTATTCTCCATCCTGAAGATTTAAATTATTTAGTCCAATATGCGTATAACATTCTATACACTAACAACCCCAAAAGACTATAATTGCGAGTAAAAAAAATTATTCTTTTCTCATAATACATAAGGAGAGTTAGAAATTTGCACATGACTTCTTTAAAACGTAAATGGATATAATCACTTTAATCTTCGATTATATGTTTGGGACACAATTTTATTCTCCATCCTGAAGATTTAAATTATTTAGTCCAATATGCGTATAACATTCTATACACCATATGAAAAACTTACAATCTCTAGGGTTTATAAACTAAATACGATGTTCACTTTGCTACAATTATTCCAAAATATAACAATGCTTTCAACCTCATGATTATAACAAAAATCTATATATAACAATCCTACCCATTTAACTTTTAAATCAATAACCATATATATATATAGAAGCGACCTTAAATGGTGACTTTGCAGTGCCAAATGGCGACCATCACAAATTACATCTTTCTAATGAGGGACAACCTGCTGACACCACTCCCTAAATCCCTCTACCAGCGAGATATTACAAAGCATAAATTATGAAAGATTATAGTGGGGTGGTTTCCATTCGGTATGGGCAGCAACGACCCTCTAATCTCCATTATGGAAGCAACTTCCCAGAATCCATTAATTGGTTTAACTTCATTTATTATGTCCACCACGCTGAGCTCTTTAGGCGGCTGATCATGGAACCCAGCAGAACCGTAATAAAGGAAACAATTCTTCACGCCACCCATTTAAAGAGAAAGATCTTCACTTCTCTCATGGTGGAATGCATTATGCATCAATTAATTATGCATATGCGCATAGCCACTAACATACCTTAAAAAGAAGATGGGAAAAACAAACACGATCCTTGACTAAAGTTGGTAAGGGTTTCTCTCTAAGTGGATGTCATTGTTTTAAGACAATGATAACAAATTTGTAAACCTTCGTTTTGAAAATAATAATATGATAATAATTTATTGGATGATAAAGTATCATATTGATATATATCAATTTGATTTGGCTGTTTAGACAAGGTTAAGTATCTAACAAAGTGAAGTGAACATCAAAATCAAATACGTTTTAGTAATATAATGTCAAAATATGAAGTATTAAGAAAAGGCATAGTTTAACCAGAAATCCCTTTGTTATTTTAATAAATGTTTTTTTTTTATAAGCTAGTAGTAGTTCCTTATATTATGAGAAACAAAATATACAGAGTTTCAAAATCCACAGGTCCTCTCATGGTAGAGAAAACAGACCTCAAAAAAATACAAGAGATGTCTCTTAACATAGTAATCTTAAGAACAGTATTCAGAGCTAGCATGCCTAAATAACAAAATAATAGAACAACAAACTAAGGTGGTCGAAAAACCAAAAAACTAGGATAGCCGACGAGGCCTAGTTACTAGTGTAGTCCTTCTAAATAGGCTGAGTGGTTGGTTCTTTGGCAAGCGTAATCTCAAACTGTCGAGCAAACTGTTGTTGGTTGAACAGGTGCTGCTTCATCATATCCTCCAATTCGTCAAGCTGCATCAAGATCTCTGCTTGCGCCTCATTACGATCAGTGAGTGCCTTACCCAAAACCTTCTTATGAGTCCAGTGAAGGTCTATGGTTTTCTGGTAGAGGTTAGCGCGGCCTCTGATGTTGCCGGGATCAGGGATCAGGGCCTCAAATTCTTCACAAATTTCCTTATCATTCATGTAGCTACGAGATACACGGGCGTCATCTTCAATGTCGGTGATCTCCGCTCGAGCCTGCACAGGTATCTTTGAATGATATTTATACACCTTATCGACCACCCCCCGCATGAGTCTGATGGGCGGAGAGGAGGAGGAACTCTACGGCTACGTGTTGGCTTGCCGAGTGGCCTAGCAGGTGCGGGCCTGCTTCTTGGGCAGCATAATAGCAGTGAGAAAGGAACTGAAATGGAGGAAAATAAACCAGTCGTCGGTGCAGTGGAGTGCGAGGGTATCCCAAACTACCCACCAAGAAGTGATGTGCATCCAAAATAACTATGAATCAGGGTGCGAGATAGACTAAGAGCCGAAGGGATGGGGCTCAGAGAAATTGCAGGAAGTGCTCACATAGAGAGAACAAGACCCCTCCTGAGAATATGCAGTGGAACCCTTACGCAGCAGGGCTCTCAAGCGAGCATCAGAATGTCTAGGGAGGTTTGAGGTGAACTGCTTATCAAGTGGAGGGCCATTAAGAATCATGATCAAAGAAGGACGACCCCAATCAATCTGCGGCATGGGAGTCATCAATGAAGGATCCCAAAGCAAATGTGGAGCAGAGGACAGGACCTCACACACATAGGAAAGGTCATGGAACTGGAGCAGACCGAGGCTCCAAACAGTCGAGTAGATGGAGGAGTTATCAGAGAGCATGGGGCACGTGGATGGTAGAGGACCCGAAGGTGACATTGGTAGACTTAGGGGCGAGCACGTGGGGAGGTTCATAGCCTGGATTTTGGGCGATCATGCTATCAAGCGCGTGGTCGGGGATGCTATGGGACATGTGGCCGAGGTTAGTGCTAGGAACAGAACCCATTGTCGAGCTGGAAGTGGGGTGGTTGCTGCAGGTGGAGCTCGTGGCAGTGGTGGCTGTGTTCGTGGCAAAGTCATGGTTCAACCGCTGTGGGGGGGAAAGGTCCTGAAGAGCAATGTCAGTGAGTTGATTCCTGAGAGGTTGGTCCCTGAAGGTGAGCTATTTGGAGTCAATTTTGTAATTAGAAGTGTCGGGGTTGTTGTTGGACAGGTGATCAGCTAACTTGTTGGTCGTGCGACGAACATGGCTAGTGTTGAAAACCTGAAAGCTGGATCCTATTCTATTGCTGCTCTTTTAGTCATTCAAGTCTCCATTGCTTGGAGATCTTGGAAATGGCCATGCCGCAGTGAAGTCTGTGAGCAGTGTTAATGATGATCTGAGAATCGCCTTCAATGGTGAGAGCGGTCCAGCGTTCCCCGTGAGCGATTTTGAGGCCCATCAAGAGTGCAAGCAGCTCCGCCACGTTGTTGGTGTTGAAGCCAATTCTTTCCGAGAAGATGTGAATGGGATTTCTAGTGGTGTCTCTAGAAACTCCTCCAATCCCAGCAGGACCTGGATTGCCTTTAGAGGCTCCGTCAAAATTGAATTTTAAAGGAGTAAGCAGGGTAGGGAACCAAGTGGAGGGGATGCAGATGGAGGGTGGGGGGTGCGTAGATGGAGGGAGGGTCAGCTGAAGATTGAAGTTCCAATCGGCTAAGATGCAGCTTTCATGCGACTGGCAAAAGAGGTCAGCTGCAGTCCAAGTGGTCAACCTCACTGTTTCCTGGAGGTTAGCATGAATGCAGGGGGTGAGATAGGTTTCCGGGAGAGAGCAGTTGAGGAAGATTATTTTGTTTCTTTCTTTCCAAAGGTTCCAAACCACGAGGCTAGGGAAGAGATTCCACGTGAGGTTTAGAATAGGATTCACTAAGGGCTCAGTGGACCAGTTCCATATAGTGTCCCTGATATCATTATTGATGCGGTCAGAGTGACTAAAAATGGAGGAACTCCAATCCCATATTGTTGTGGCATAGCTGCAGGAGTTAAGCAGATGCTCCTAGTCTTCCACATGATGGCTGCAAAGAACACATATGGACAGTCCTTCAAAGCCTTTTTTGATGAGTTGATCCGAATGAGAATTTTCTTCCTCGCAACCAACCAGAGGAAGGTTTTGATTTTCGACCATTAATGGGCGTCCCATATTTTCGTCCAAATTAGATCCTTGGGAGGAGGGGGAGCAAGGTGAGAGAGATTATAGGCTTCTTTGATAGTGAAAAAACCCTTCTGTTGATGCCCCCAACGGAGTTTGTCAGGCTCATTGGAGAAGAGAATCTTTTTGGAGCTGAGCATGGTCCATAATGTTTTTTCTTCATCTCTGCTAAAGTCTCCCAACCAACACTCCTGCGCCATCTAGGTTCTCCAAGAGTCATTGGTGGTACGGGGCTCGTAGTAGTCGGCGATGAGAGAATTTCCCTACTGCTAGGCATGAGTGCGAAGATCCTCAGTGCTAGGGAGGAGTTGGAGTGGTGGTAATTGGCTCCAAGCATTTTCCCAAAAGAGGTCTATATCACCTTTTTTTATTTCCCAAAAGTTGTGCTTGCAGATGAGATCTCTTTGATCTCTTTGCGCCCAAGCTGAATTCCAAATCAAGGATCCTTTTGGAAGTGAATCCTGCTAAATGAGATCATGGTGATTGAGATTATCCGTATATTTTTGCATCCAAATGTTGGTCCAAGGGGTGGAATTTTTAGTGCAACATCTCTAGAGTAGTTTGGCACAAAGAACTTCATTGAGGGTGCAGGGGTCGCATAGACCAAGTCCTCCATCCTGCTTATGAGTACAGAGCTTGTCCCAAGCCACCAAGGCCCATTTTATGTGTTGAGTGGAGCCTCCCCAGAGGAAGTTTCTTTGTAAATTACGGGTGGAATTCAGAATGAACTTACGGGCCGCCATGACGGAGAAGAGGTAGAGGGGCATTGCTTGTAAAACAGATTTAAGAAGGATGAGGCGGCTGGGGAAATTGAGGGCTCTGAAGGTCCAAGAGGAAATCTTGAGCTCGAGGGCGTTGAGTAAATATTTCCAGGAGGAGCGCTTAATGGAAGAAGTAATCAGGGGGGCTCCGAGGAACTTGGAGGGGATGGAACCCTTAGGGAAGTTGAATAGTCTGGTGATGCGATTTTGAGTCTGTAAGTGGGTGTTAAAAAGGAAGATTTGAGATTTCATATGATTGATGGTCATACCTAAGGCCGCGTTGAAGGAAAGAAGGATGTTGCGAAAGGCCCTGACTTCCATTACCGTGGATTTTCCCATCATCATTGTGTCATCCACGAATTGTAGATGTGAGTGAGCATTGCCATGACTGTTGATTTTGATACCCTGAAGTTGATTATTTCTGATAGCAAACTTCATGCTTCTTCCCAGACTCTCTGCAAGAAGAATAAAGAGGTAGGGCGAAAGGGGGTCTCCTTGTCTGATGCCTCTCAAGGGTGAGAAGGTAGAGGAGGGAGTACCATTGAAAAGAATAGAAAAAAAAGCAGAGGAGACCAGTGAGATGATCCAACTGACCCAGGGGAGAGAAAATCCAAAGGCCAACAAGGTGTCCTTGAGAAAGTTCCAGTTTGTTTTATCAAAAGTTTTGGAAAGTTCCAATTTGACGAGCATGCCAGGGAGGGAGGAGGTTTTAAGAGTATGGATAACTTCATGCGTGGTAATGATACCATCCATGATTTTTCTACCCTCCACATAACTTGATTGTTCGGGGGAGATGAGAAGGGGCAGCAACGGCTTGAGATGGTTGGCAATGACCTTGGTGATGATTTTGTAAATAAAATTGTAGAGGGCTATGGGGTGGAAGTTGGCGGGGTCAGAAGGCTTGCTGGTTTTGGGTATGAGAGTGAGAAAGGTTGAGTTGAAAGCAAGGAGAATGGAGCCAGAGGAGCGAGAGGCTTCTACCACCTGCCAAACATCATCTTTGACTATTTCCCAGAAGTTTTGGAAAAAATCAATGGTGAATCCATCAAGTCTAGGAGCTTTATCGGGCTTCATCTCCATTACAGTGGTCTCAACCTCTCCAGGCGAGATGGGGCTCATGAGATTATTGTTCTGCTCATCAGTGATAAGATGGGGGATATTCTGAAGGATGTGTTGGGAGGTGTAACATCCCATATTTTCATAAAAATTTAAATTTTTTTATTATAGCAATAATAGCTTAATTTACGATAATTTATAATTGTGGAAAATAAAAATTATTGAATGTAACAACATTAACTAAACAGCTGTTTGTACTTAATATAATAAAATTATGTTATAAACAATATGACAGTGATAACTTAAACACATTCATAACAACTCTGATTATGAATTGATAAATCAGCATTACGAAGGAACATTTTTCTTTTACGATGATAAGCATGATTAAAATACTAAATGAATTGCCAGGTTAGAAATGTGATATGATACTTTTTCTTTTGAGATGATACTAACAGTTTGCTTCTTTGTTGACAAAGGAAATCCTATGAGGGACCCCGAAGCTTACTTAGCTGCAATGCTAAAGCATTGAACCTATTCTATGTGCAGACAACATGTAAGAAGTTTCATGATTGCAATAAATTCTAGTACGTGTAAGTTCAAGTTCGTCATAAATATAAAAAAATAGAATAATTAGAGACTGTTGCAATTACAAAAGCATACAGGTACGATTCACATGCTTACGCTTATGCTTTCCAAGGTTCGTCTTGTATCTGATTAAAAATCAACCCAAGTTAGCTATTGAAACAAACATCTAGTTAGAAGCATTGTCACTGTAGTTGTCTTTGTACTAGCTGGATTCTGTCGTCGTAATTATCGTGATAATAGTTGTCTTGTTGTCATCATTTCTATGGTAGCATCAAATGGTACAGTTCCATTGTATCGCATGAATAAATGTGGATAGGGAATCTAAGAAACTTATTGTTTCAATTTACTGAATCAAATATGATAATATAAATGCTTGCGAGCTTATTCAACACTATAAGTCCCTATGCATAGAAATGATCCTCTATAAAAATTCTATGGTCCATGTTTCCTATCTACCACTATGCTTGTTTGTATTTTGTGAGAACAATGTGGTCTTCCCAAGAGACTATACATTTGTAGCACTTAGATAAATAAACAAATACAAGCCATAGGTTGACTATGGTGCAAAACAAGATTTGAACTTTTTAACTATCATCCTATAACGTGACATATTCAAGGTCTTATGAATATAGTGGTGTGACTATATCGATTCTTGGTTTATTATCAACATTATATATACAACGAAAATATTGCAATAAAATGCAAACATTGAATTGATAACTAACTATAATATATGTTGCAAATCATTACCAACATTGTAATATGTCGGATTGATGGCATTGTAGTACAATATTATAAGGAAATTTTGCATAGATGTTAATAATACTATGTTGAATTTAAATTGTTATAATAACATGAAATTGCAAGGGTTACTGTCACGTCGATTTTGTTGATAGGCATTTAATTTGATATTGGACAGGTTGTTAATTTCATAAGCTGGCGTTTGTCTCAAGCTATGGCAGAGATCACGCAATGATCCTACATTAAAAACTTGGTATTGCCTCCCTACCGAGTTGAATTTCCAATGATCCACGTAGATGTGAATGTCTCCATGCTTGTTGTTGTGTAAGGGTATTACGCCTTTGCACGGGTTGTTAATCGCTTAATCGTTTGCCATGGTGGCATCGTCAACTGTGATGAAGGATGGCAATAAATATCGACGTTGTTGATATCGATGTTAACATAGCTGGCAATACGGTGACCGTCAATGATGATGAGTCTAGGCCGTCGAATGGTAACGCTAACATCTACCATGTGTTTTGGTTTTTGAACTTGAGAGGTTTGTTCATTGTGCTATTGTTACGGCTTGTGTGGCCGACAGGCTACCAAAAAAATTGTCGAAGGGTCTTGGGAGAGGTTCAACCTAGAGACCTCCTCAAAGGTTTGAGTTTGCAGGGTTTCTCACTATAATTTTGATGTAGTTTTCAAGAGATTAGGTCTCTTGTTCAAAGGGTTATCGAAATTATAGTTTTATCTTATGTTTTGAGAAAAGAGTGAGAAGAAAACACAGAGCTGCAAGAGGATAAAAGCTTTCTGGTGTCGTTCATGGCGTCGTTCTCGTCAAGATTATGAAGGTAAGAATTCTTCTAAGAAATGGGTATTTATTTTGCTACATTTCAATTTTCGGTTTACAATGTAACAGGTATCTAACTCCGAGCTTATTGTTTGTCTATTGCAGGTTTCTAAAGAACGTTTGAGTAGGGTTTTGGCGAGGGTAATAGCATGCTTCTTCTCCGGTAAGCTTTGGGTCTTCCATAAACCCTCATAGTACTGTCCGATTGTGATTGAGGTTGTTTCAAGAAATAAATAACGGGTCCTCCCACAACTAGTTGTTATTCTGTCATTATTGAAAGTTGAAGAAAACTTCCGAAGCTAGTTTGCTAAGCAGTGATATGACTCTCGTTCTTTTGAATGTTCTTGGTTTCTATACTTTAAATTTTGGTAATGCCGACTTGAGATGTGACTCGTCGATGCTCTAGAAATTTGGGCTCTTTCAAACTGTTGGATCATGGGATAAACCTTGTATAATTTTGTTTGTAAAAACATGTTGTAAATCTTGTTATGAGAATCCATGACTTCATATGTTTAAGTTTTTGAGATAAGAAAATAGAGCCGAGGGCTCGTCTTCTATGTAGACAACGTTTATCCCTCTCGGCAATAAAAGGATGTATGCTAAAATATTATGTGTAATCGTCTATGTTATTTGATTTGATGCTGTAGGTTATTAATGGGTTTTTCAAGTTAATCTAGGGTTTAAGAACTTCGTCGAAAATGAGGGTTCTAAAGAATAGAGTGTCAAAACGATTTTCAATTTGTA
This sequence comes from Larix kaempferi, assembly GCA_027924585.1. Classification (NCBI taxonomy): domain Eukaryota; kingdom Viridiplantae; phylum Streptophyta; class Pinopsida; order Pinales; family Pinaceae; genus Larix; species Larix kaempferi. The sequence continues at coordinate 2,222,947 of BSBM01000156.1, read as the reverse complement.
AAAACAAATTATCAAATCGAAAACTTCACCCAATGACATATCAAAACGGGTCTGTAATAAACAATTTAATACTGTAGTTTGTAATCGTAAAGTTACGAGTTAGGGTTTGTGTACAATGTTGAAAGTAATAACTGTGAAATGGTTTGTCTCTTTGCTTGTAGAGATGACACACGTCATAATCTCATTATGTTTTTGTTTTCAATAAAGATCAAATCTTAGAAAAATAATTTTTGAAAGGACTTTGGCTTAAATCAAAACCTGTGTGAAAAGTAATGTTTCTATTTGTTGTACGATAATATGGAAAACAAAAGACCTAACTTAAGATGTGATAGAATCCAGTTTTAATTTGAATAATAAAACAATTTATAATGTGTATTGTTTATGAAAAAGATGAATGAGATGAGTGACATCGACATAGTTTAATATATTATCAATATAGCTAGATAATAATCTTGGAAACATTAAAAGAGATAATGCAGTCAATGTATCTATAGGTAAAATGAGAACTGAGTGATGATTGTTATGTGTAGTCTTGTTCAGTTAATCACTATTATTTATTTTGCTACTCTGTTATGATATATATATATACATATGATTGCTATATTTTTCTGTATAGAATAATGATGAAAATACTGTGATTGCAATTTACACAGAAATTATACATTGTTAAATTTTTCAGAACACTCTAAAACCTTTATAATACATACATAGATATTATACTGAAATTTCTACTATTATTTAACTATAGGGAAGAATCGTAAAACATCATTCAATCACTGTTCTATATATTCAAATCAATGGCATTTTCCTATCTTCTAATCTAATTTTAATTTGTTTATCTATGCTAGAGTACGATGCTTCAAAACAGCATGTGGAAAAATATGGATATTGGTTATCAATTCAACTTCAACGTTAAACTTAAACATTCATTATTTAAACAATTCTGAGATGAAACTCTCTTTAGAAAACAAGAAACAGAAACATACTAGCTATACAGGATAGAAGTATTAACTGAGGATAAGTAGAGAATTTGTAGAACCTATTAATTTTGTAGGGCAACAAACAACCCAAGAAGATTGTTCCACCCAACCAATTCCTGAAAACAGTCAAGTACTGTCTTAGGACCCCCGAGCCTGTTCACTAAACCACCAGGAGGAAGAAACTCAGGAATGAGGACTTCTTCTTGCTATAGCAATAACTTCAGAATCCTCAATAGTTAGCAGTCCAACAGATCTGCACCAGCATCTCTAGTTCTTATCAGCAATGATGCAGACTTAAGATTATAGTCATCACTAACCTCCCTATTCGAATCTCTCTTGTGATCACCTGATTCACAAGAGGAAAATATTCTGTAGAAATATTGATTAAGAGCTGCTTGCTCAATTTGAATTTTCCTTTATAGGCTGCCTAGGCCTTTTCAAATGTTACTGGGTCATTAAATGAGCTGCCTGATCACTCACTCCACCTGGGGGATAATGCCCTATTTTTAGGGGTAGTTGTCCCATAACCAATAGTTAGTGGTGAAGTGAATTTGCTGCCATCTGTCCCATACCTTCCAACAACTTCCAATCCTCCTAGTGGGTCAGTGAACACTCATTCAGCAGTCCTCTTGGGTGTTTGTCTCCTAATTTATTTATTTAAATAATCATATTCAGTAATTACATTCATCCATGATCAAAACTGATCATAATTACAAAACTTTGTAATTCAATTTAACATAAAGTATTTTGCAAATAAAATAATAATTCTCAGAAATTTGGGTAGGTGACATACACCCCCCCTTAAGTCTCAACATTGTCCTCGATGTTTGCTAATCACTCCTTGAGTGTTCCTGAAACACAGTTGGGTATGATACCCGCATACTACTCTCCAACTCCCAGGTTGCCTCTTATGGGCTAAGGTGCTTCCATTGCACCTTCACTTGCCCAATGCTGCAATTCCGGAGAATAGTTTCCCTCCTTCTGAGGATACAATCCGGTTCGACCGGAAAATATTTGTCTTGTCCCACCTGTACATCATTCCAGTTTACAACATGAGTAGTATCGTGCACATATTTCTTTAAAAACGATATATGAAAAATATTATGTATTTTCAGGTTAGGTGGTAAAGCCAGTTGGTATGCCACTGCTCCAACCTTAGATAATATTTCAAAAGGACTGCAATATCTGGGTGCCAACTTGGCACAGCTCCTCAATTTCAGTGAACTCTTTTTCGGTCTTACCTTGAGAAACACATGTTCACCCACCTAGAACTCTTTATGAGTTCTTTTTGAATATGCTTGACTTTTCTGCCTATCTTGGGTAGCTTTTAAATGTCCTTGCACCTGTTTCACAATTAGTTCTAACTCTTGCAATAATTCAGGTCCTAAAACAACTCTATTTACTGGATCATTCCATGAAACAGGTGTATCACATTTCATACCATAAAGAATTTCAAAAGGACTAAGTCTGGCTGAAGCATGATAATGATTATTATAAGCAAATTATATTAAGTGCAGATAATCTTCCCACTTACCAGGCTGATCCTTAACATACATTCTTAATAAATATTCTAACACTTGATTTACCCTTTCTGTCTGCCCATCTGTTTGTGGATGAAAGGCTGTACTGAAATTTAAAGTTGTATTCAATCCCTTAAACAGTGACCTCTAGAAGTTTCCTGTAAACTTTGAGTCATGCTCTGAAATTATTACCTTCGGTATACCATGTAGTCTAAAAATCTGTTTCATAAAGATCTCTACATTATCTAGAGCTTTATGCGTAGTATTTACAGGTATGAAGTGTGCTGCCTTGCTGAGTTTGTCCACTACCACCATGATTGAATCATGTTGTTTCTAATTTTTAGGTAATCCAGTAATAAAATCTATGCTGATCACTTCCCATTTCCAGCTTGGTATTGGTAATGGTTGCAACAATCCAGCAGGATGTTGGTGTTCAACCTTCACCTTCTAACAGTCCAAACACTTAGCTATGTACTCTGCTACTTCATCTTTCATTCTGGGCCAGTAATATTCTTTTCTCAACATAGTAATAGTCTTTTGATACCCTGGATGACTAGAATAGTGACTTTTATGCATCTCATTTAATATCAAAAGTTTTATTTCTAGTATATCTGGTACATACAATCTGTTTTTAAACAGTAATAAACCGCGTTCCTTCATTCTATAATCTACCATACAATTTTCAGAATTGTTATTTGTTGTCCTTTCCTTCATTTTTCTGTATTCTTCATCTGTTTCACCTTTTTCTAGAATCTGATTTTCTAAATCAGTTGAATAAGTACTAATTGCTGAAATGAAATTTAGTTTTGCCTTTTAACTCAAGGCATCTGCAACCTTATTCTCCTTCCCTTTAATATGTTGAATTTCGAAGTCATACTCACTTAAGAATGTCAACCATCTAGCTTGTCTAGCATTTAGGTTTGTCTGATCCAATAAATATTTCAGACCCATGTTATCCATTAATAATGTAAAATTTATGCCAATAACATGATGACGCCACATTTTTAAGGCATGAATAACTGCTAATAACTCTAAATCATAAGTAGAGTAGTTATTTTCATGTACTATTAGTTTTCTAGATTCATATGCCACCGCATGTCCTTCTTGTGTCAAGACTCCACCGAGTCCGTCATTGCATGTGTCTGTACAAACTACAAAATCCTTGTTGGGGTTAGCTATACTCAAGATAGGTGCTGTCGTCAATAGTTATTTTAATTTCTTAAAGCTGTCAACACACTTCTGATCCCAGACAAATTTCTTCCCTTTCTTCTGTAAGGAAGTTATGGGGTTGGCAATTTTTAAAAAATTCTCTATAAACTTTCTGTAATACCCCGTAATGCCCATAAATGACCTTACATATGACACATCTTTAGGAACCGGCCAGTCATTAATGGCCCTTATCTTGTCGGGGTCAACTGAGATTCCTTTTGCTGAAATTATGTGTCCTAGATACTGAATTTTGTCTTTGTGGAAGTCACACTTACTAAATTTGGCATATAGTTGATGATCTCTTAATACTTGTAAGATAATCCTTAAATGTTCATCATGCTCTTCTTTTCTTTTTGAGTACACTAAAATATCGTCTATAAACACAACAGCAAACTTGTCTAAGTATTTATGCAAAATATTATTCATCAAACACATAAATACAGCTGGGGCATTAGTCAAGCCAAACGGCATGACTACGAACTCGTAATGTCCATACCGAGTTCGGAAAGCTGTCTTGAAAATATCTTCGTCCTTAACCCTTACTTGATGATACCCTGATCTTAGATCGATCTTCGAAAATACTGTTGCTCCACGCAACTGATCAAATAGATCATCTATGCGGGGCAACAGGTACCTATTCTTGATTGTCATCTTATTAAGCTGGTGATAATCTATGCACAGTATTAAGGTTCCATCTTCTTAACAAAAATGACAGGTGCTCCCCAAGGAGACACACTGGGTCTAATATACTTCTTGTCAATAAGCTCCTTCAACTGTGATTTTAATTCGTTTAGCTCTAGTATATTCATTCTGTACGGAGCTTTAGAGTTTGGTACTGCTCCTGGTATCAACTCTATGGTAAAATCTAAATCTCTTTTGGGTGGTAATCCTGGAATCTCCTCAAGAAATACATCTTTAAAATCTTTTAGGACATGTATGTCCTCTAATTTCAGTTTGTCCTCTTTATCCATAATCTCATCTTTTACCACGTTTACTGCAAACATTTGGCATCCCTTCCTAACTGCCCTCTTAACTTGCATGGCTGAAATGTGTCTAAGGGTTACCTTCCTTGGAATGCCTTTTATTTCTACAGTTTTCCCTTCATCATTTAAGCATGTAAAATTTTTTCCATAACAGTCCAGGATGACATGATGGGCTTCTAACCAGTCCATCCCAACAATAATATCATAAGAACCTAAAGGTAGAATATTCAACTTGATTCGTGTTTGTAAATGATTCATGGACAACACACAGTTTTCTATAAAATCTGATACTTTCCTCTTTGTTCCAGTTGCTAGTCTAACTAGCCATGATTTACTAAACTTTTCAGTTTTCAATTTAAGACTTTCCACAACATCTGGTGATATATAACTTAAACTAGCACCTGGGTCAATTAAAACAGTAACAGGATGGTCATGTATCATACCTTCAATCTCTACCATGGAGATTTGATGATATGCTTGCCTGTTGTCAAGTGCTGCGTTAATTCTTGGCATCTCCCTTGCTACGTCTCCAACAGTAGGTTCAGTGTGTATAGAATTGATGTTCTTTGTCTTCCGCTTCCTTAAGGGACATTCTGATGCGTAATGGGGGCCTTGACATTCAAAACATTTAATATGTGTCTTTGGCTCACTGGTCTTGGCAGTATTAGGTGCATTTAAAGGTGCTGTAGAATTCTGCTGTGAATTATTTCTGGAATTGTTCCCTTGATAATTTTAGTTCTGAAATTTTTTCTTTTGAAATCCAGAATTTCTACTGAATCTGAAATTTTTATTTTTTTGTTCAAAACTGTTGGACTTATGATTTTTCTAGTTTGACATTCCTTCTCTTTTTTCGATTGGTATCATAACAGAAAACTGCCTTTCTCATAGCCTCCTCCAATGTTTTAGGACTGTCGTACTCAATTCTGTATTTAATGCTGAAAGGTAAATAGCTTAAGTACCTTTGAATTTTTGGTTTCTCTTCTATGAGGTATGGTACATATATCAGTAAGTTCAGAAACTTACTATTCATTTCCTTCATATTCATACCTCCCAACTTCAAATCGTAGAATTCTTTAGATTTTTCTTTGTAGTACTGCTCAGATAGATAGTTCTTTTTGAAATATCATTTGAAAGCACTCAAGCTTACATCTTTATATTTGATTCCCTTTACCCTTTTGATGTCTTGCCACTAGATATCCACTTTTCCGATCAAGTTATATATAGCCATCTTTGCCTTTAAGAACTCTGAATAGTTGTAGATCTGGAAGTATTTCTTCATCCTTGACAGCCAAGCTTCAGCTGTCTCACCTTTCTCAGTTTCTCCATTGAAAGTTGGAGGTCTTATATTATTGAATTCTCCAGAAATATGCTCATATTCTTTATGATTTTTCCTCCTTGGTTTGGAGTCTCCTTCATTGTTGTCACTGGTATAGTTACGATTCATTTTGCATACTTCAATAGCATCTCCTGATGAGGTTGAGCTGTCTTTTACTTCACTGATTTTTATGTTCTGATTTTTATCAGTGTGAGGCATGTCCTCAACTTTGGAAATATCTTCATTGTTTCTCTCTTGTTCCTTTGTGTGGTTGTTTTCAAACAGCACTTGATTTAGTTCTTCTTGTGCTTGCAGAATCCTTTCATTATCTTGTTTCACAGATTTGATTTCTGCCTTTAATTCTTGAAAGACACGTAACAATTTCGTTGAACTATTATTTAATTCCCCGTGACTTTCCTCTACATAGTGTTGTCCTGAACTGTGACTATTTGGATGAAATCTGTCACTTAAATGTTCAGCTGAGTTCTCGATACCTGTAACTGAAAATAATTTCTGGTAACATAATAATAAAATTTTCAAGTTAGTATAATTTTCTGCTGCAAAAAGAATTTTCTGCTGTATATAAAAATTTTCTACTACGTGTTTTGGACCTCATTCAGGCCTAGAGTTTGAATCTGTGCTCTGATACCACATGTAACATCCCATATTTTCATAAAAATTTAAAATTTTTTGATAATAGCAATAATAACTTAATTTACGATAATTTATAATTGCGGAAAATAAAAATTGTTGAATGTAACAACATTAACTAAACAGTTGTTTGTACTTAATGCAATAAAATTATGTTATAAACAATATGACATTGATAACTTAAACACATTCATAACAACTCTGATTATGAATTAATAAATCAGCATTACGAAGGAACATTTTTCTTTTACAATGATAAGCATGATTAAAATACTAAATGAATTGTCAGGTCAGAAATGTGATATGATACTTTTTATTTTGAGATGATACTGACAGTTTGCTTCTTTGCTGACAAAGGGAGTCCTATGAGGGACCCCGAAGCTTACTTAGCTGCAACACTAAAGCATTGAACCTGTTCTATGTGCAGACAACAGGTAAGAAGTTTCATGATTGCAATAAATTCTAGTACGTGCAAGTTCAAGTTCGTCATAAATATAAAAAAATAGAATAATTAGAGACTGTTGCAATTACAAAAGCATACAGGTACGATTCACATGCTTATGCTTTTGCTTTCCAAGGTTCGTCTTGTATCTGAGTAAAAATCAACCCAAGTTAGCTGTTGAAACAAACATCTAGTTAGCAGCATCGTCACTGTAGTTGTCTTTGTACTAACTACATTCTGTCATCGTAATTATCATGATAATAACTGTCTTGTTGTCATCATTTGTATGGTAGCATCAAATGGTACAGTTCCATTGTATCGAATGAATAAATGTGGATAGGGAATCTAAAAAACTTATTGTTTCAATTTACTGAATTAAATATGATAATATAAATGCTTGTGAGCTTATTCAACACTATAAGTCCCTATGCATAGAAATGATCCTCTATAAAAATTCTATGGTCCATGTTTCATATCTACCACTATGCTTGTTTGTATTTTGTGAGAACAATGTGGTCTTTCCAAGAGACTATACATTTGTAGCACTTAGATAAATAAACAAATACAAGCCATAGGTTGACTATGGTGCAAAACAAGACTTGAACTTTTTAACTATCATCCTATAACGTGACATATTCACGGTCTTATGAATATAGTGGTGTGACTATATCGATTCTTGGTTTATTATCAACATTATATATACAACGAAACTATTGCAATAAAATGCAAACATTGAATTGATAACTAACTATAATATATGTTGCAAATCATTACCAACATTGTAATATGTCGGATCGATGGCATTGTAGTACAATATTATAACGAAATTTTGCATAGATGTTAATAATACTATGGTGAATTTAGATTGTTATAATAACATGAAATTGCAAGGGTTATTGTCACTTCGATTTCGCTGACAGGCATTTAATTTGATATTGGACAGGTTGTTAATTTCTTAAGCTGGTGTCTGTCTCGAGCTATGGTAGAGATCACGCAACGATCCTGCACTAAAAATTGGTACTACCTCCCTGCCGAATTGAATTTCCAATGATCCACATAGACATGAATGTCTCCATGCTTGTTGTTGTGTAAGGGTATTACACCTTTGCACTAGTTTTTACTCGCTTAATCGTTTGCCATGGTGGCATCGTCAACTGTGATGAAGGATGGAATTAAATATCGACGTCGTTGATACCAATGTTAACATAGCTGGCAATACAGTGACCGTCGATGATGATGAGTCTAGGCCTTCAGATGGTAAACCTAACATCTACCGTGTGTTTTGGTTTTTTAACTTAAGAGGTTTGTTCATTGTGCTATTGTTACGGCTTGTGTGGCCGACAGGCTGCCAAAAAAATTGTCGAAGGGTCTTGGGAGAGGTTCGACCTTGAGACCTCCTCAAAATTTTGAGTTTGCAAGGTTTCTCACTGTAATGTCGATGTATTTTTTAAGAGATTAGGTCTCTGGTTCAAAGGGTTATCGAAATTATAGTTTTAGCTTATGTTTTGAGAAAAGAGTGAGAAGAAAATACAGAGCTGCAAGAGGATAAAAGCTTCCTAGTGTCGTTCATGGCATCGTTCTCGCCAAGATTATGAAGGTAAGCATTTTTCTAAGAAATGGGTATTTCTTTTGCTACATTTCGATTTTCGGTTTACAATGTAACAGGTATCTAACTCCGAGCTTATTGTTTATCAGTTGTAGGTTTCTAAAGAATGTTTGAGTAGGGTTTTGGCGAGGGTAACAGTGTGGTTCTTCTCCAATAAGCTTCGGGTCTTCCATAAGCCCTCATAGTACTCACCGACTATGATTGAGGTTGTTTCAAGAAATAAGTAACGGGTCCTACCACAACTGGTTGTTATTCTGTCGTTGTCGAAAGTTAAAGAAAACTTCCGAAGCTCGTTTGCTAAGAAATGATATGACTCTCGTTCTTTTGAATGTTCTTGGTTTCTATACTTTAAATTTTGGTAATGCCGACTGGAGCTGTGACTCGTCGATGCTCTAGAAATTTGGGTTCTTTCAAACTGTTGGATCATGGGATAAACCCTGTATAATTTTGTTTGTAAAAACGTGTTGTAAATCTCGTTCTGAGAATCCACGACTTCATATGTTTAAGTTTTTGAGATAAGAAAATAGAGCCAAGGGCTCGTCTTCTGTGTAAACAACGTTTATCCCTCTCGGCAATAAAAGGATGTATGCTAAAATATTCTGTGTAATCGTCTATGTTATTTGATTTGATGTTGTAGGTTATTAATGGGTTTTTCAAGTTAATATAGGGTTTAAGAACTTCGTCGAAAATGAGGGTTCGAAAGAATAAAGTGTCGAAACGATTTTCAATTTGTAAAAACAAATTATCAAATCAAAAACTTCACCCAATGACATATCAAAATGGGTCTGTAATAAAAAATTTAATACTGTAGTTTGTAATCGTAAAGTTATGAGTTAGGGTTTGTGTACAATGTTGAAAGTAATAACTGTGAAATGGTTTGTCTCTTTGCTTGTAGAGATGACACAGGTCATAATCTCATTATGTTTTTGTTTTTGATAGAGATCAAATCTTAGAAAAATAATTTTTGAAAGGACTTTGGCTTAAATCAAAACCTGTGTGAAAAGTAATGTTTCTATTTGTAGTACAATAATATGGAAAACAAAAGACCTAACTTAAGATGTGATAGAATCCAGTTTTAATTTGAATAATATAACAATTTATAATGTGTATTGTTTATGAAAAAGATGAATGAGATGAGAGACATCGACATAGTTTAATATATTATCGATATAGCTAGATAATAATCTTGGAAACATTAAAAGAGATAATGTAGTCAATGTATCTATAAGTAAAATGAGAACTGAGTGATGATTGTTATGTGTAGTCTTGTTTAGTTAATCACTATTATTTATTTTTCTACTCTGTTATAATATATATATACATATGATTGCTATATTTTTCTGTACAGAATAATGATAAGAATACTGTGATTGCAATTTACACATAAATTATACATTGTTAAATTTTTCAGAACACTCTAAAACCTTTATAATACATACATAGATATTATACCGAACTTTCTACTATTATTTAACTATAGGGCAGAATTGTAAAACATCATTCAATCACAGTTCTATCTATTCAAATCAATGGAATTTGGATATGTTCTAATCTAATTTTAATTTGTGTATCTATACTAGAGTACGATGCTTCAAAACAGCATGTGGAAAAACATGGATATTGGTTATCAATTCAACTTCAACATTAAACTTAAACATTCATTATTTAAACAATTCTGAGATGAAACTCTCTTTAGAAAACAACAAACGGAAACATACTAGCTATACAGGACAGAAGTATTAACTGAGGATAAGGAGAGAATTTGTAGAACCTGGTAATTCTGTAGGGCAACAAACAACCCAAGAAGACTGTTCCACCCAACCAATTCCTTAAAACAATCAAGTACTGTCTTAGGACCCCCGAGCCTATTCACTGAACCACCAGGAGGAAGAAACTCAAGAATGAGGACTTCTTCTTGCTGTAGCAATAACTTCAGAATCCTGAATAGTTAGCAGTCCAATAGATCTGCACCAGCATCTCTGGTTCTTATCAGCAATGATGCAGACTTAAGATTACAGTCACCACTAACCTCCCTATTCGAATCTCTCTTGTGATCACCTGATTCACTAGAGGAAAATATTCTGCAGAAATATTGATTAAGAGCTGCCTGCTCAATTCGAATTTGCCTTTATAGGCTGCCTAGGCCTTTTCAAATGTTATTGGGTCATTAAATGAGCTTCCTGCTCACTCCCTCCACCTAGGGGATAATGCCCTATTTTTAGGGGTAGTTTTCCCATAACCAATAGTTAGTGGTGAAGTGAATTTGCTGCCATCTGTCCCATACCTTCCAACAGCTTCCATTCCTCCTAGTGGGTTAGTGAACACTCATTCAAAAGTCCTCTTGGGTGTTTGTCTCCTAATTAATTTATTTAAATAATAATATTCAGTAATTACATTCATCCATGATCAAAACTATTCATAATTACAAAACTTTGTAATTAAATTGAACATAAAGTATTTTGCAAATAAAATAATAATTCTCAGAAATTTGGGTAGGTGACAGGAGGCCTGAGATCTGTCTGGAGTGTTGTCATTAAGAAGATTATTGTAGAATAGGACGAGCTCTTTTTCAATATCATCCTTATTGAGGATAGTGTCTCCGGTGTTGGTTTTGAGCCTGGTGATTCTGTTGTTTTGCCTATGTTGGGTCATCACATTATGGAAGAATTTGGTGTTTCTTTCCCCATCTTTGAGCCATTGGACTCTGGATTTTTGTCTCCACGGAGTTTCTTCTTGTTGATTACTAATATCTAGTTGAGTTAGAAGGTATTTCTCTTGTTGCATGAGATCTTATGTATAACCCTGTTGAATGGCGTTGGATTGGATACTGTTGAGGTTGTGCTCCAGCTTGCGCTTTTCCTCAAGAATGTTGCCAAACTCGTATTTATTCCAAAGCTTAAGCCACTTTTTTATGATCTTAAGTTTTTGTTGGAATTCGTAGATGAGAGTTCCTTCTCTTCCATTATATGAGAGCCACCAATCTTTGATTTTTCCTTTCAGATCGGGGTGAGAGAGCCAAAATTGTTTAAATCTGAAGGGTCTGCGAGAGCCCGGTGCATCCAAGTCAATGTGAAGACAAATCGGCTAGTGATCTGAACCAGAAAAAGGTGGGATGGAGCTGGAGAGGTTGATTTGGTTCATCAATAGCGAGTCAGAGATGAGAAAGCGATCCAGTTGTGATGCGACCTCAGTGCTGCCACCTCTCCTATTGTTCCAAGTGTAAATACCATTACTTGTTTCAAGTTTAACCAAAGAGTGATATCGTATGAAGGTTTGAAAAGCCAGGTTATCCTTGTCAAGTCTGTAGATTCCTCCTTTCTTTTCGTTGAGGTTGTTGATGATATTAAAATCTCCTCCTAGAATCCAGTGCAAGTTCTGGCACTGGTCATGTAGCCAAGAGAGATAGTTGAGGAAATGCAATTTCTGATCCAACCCCTGGGGACCATAAACATTGGTGATCCTGCCTTTGTGAGTAGTACCCAAGATGTGGAAGCTTCCAGAAAGGGTGTGGTGGCTGGAGAAGAATCCTTTGAGGCTTATGACATTGGGATCCCAGGAAATGGCCATGCCTCCGGAGGTGCCTTTGGCATCAGTGACTATGACATCAGCTTTTTTCCAGCAATTTTCAATGAAAGTGCGGAGCCTTGGCTCTGAGGTTTTGGTTTCTTGTAACATACTGATAGCAGGTTTTTCTTTAAGAATTTTATTTTTCAGCATTCTTTTTTTGGAATCACAACCGATTCCCCTTATATTCCAGCTGATAATATTTAGCTCCATTAATTCAAAGGTTGGAAAATAGTAGTGATCTTGTTGCTCGTGCCAGAGTCGATGAGATGTTCTCCTAGCTCTTGAAGCAGTTGTTTATTGGAATTTCTTCCTTTCTTCGAGAGCACGCTTTGTCCTTTGGGAATTTATTTGCGCTTGAGGATTTTACTAAGTCCTAGTTGGTTAGGCTCAGAAGAGATAGCAATTGTTTCTGCAAGAGGGGGAAAGATCTGTTGTAGAGCTAGTGACTGGTAGGATTCTTTAAATAGATCCACTTGGCTTTGCGGAATACTATGGAAGTCATTCTTGGCCCAAGCTTCTTGAATGGCTTCAAGATCCAATTCGCCAGTCTCCATGTCTTCAAAATTAAGAAGGTTATCTGTGGAAGGTGAATGAGTCTTCTGAATCAGGACAACCTTGGAGTCAAGTTCCTCTGTTTCTTTCAAGGGCGTGGGATTAGAGGGTTTAGGGATATCATGGGTTTGCTGAGAAAGGACAAAGAGGTTGTTGTGGCAATCAGGGTTTGTAAAGGTGTTGGGGGCAAGATTTTTCTTTCTTGTTCTTCTTCGGTGGGTAGCTTTTGTGAAGCCATCTTCATCATTTCTATTCTAGGTGGTGGGAGGTCTGGGTTTAGTGTTCAGAGAACATTCACGGAAAAGATGGCCGTGTTCATGACACTTTCTGCATCTGAAGGGTATATGCTCATAATCTAAAGGTTGGATCCATTAATTTTCTTGGAAAGAAAGGCAGATAGCTTCAGGGAGTGCGGCTGAGATATCCATGTAAATGCAAATTCGGGCATAGGAGGTATAGCATGCAACTAGGGTAGCATCAAAGGCTTGCAAAAAGGATCCTAGGGTGTTGTCGATTCCAGCAAGGGTTTCAAGGTTCCAATACTCTTGAGGTAGAGAGTAGAGTCTAAGCCAGACTGACACAACTTTGAAGTCTTCTTTATCAAGACTAAAGTTCTCTTTCCAATCCCGGATGTACAATTCTGCAGAGTGCAGAAAATACGGTCCACCTTGAAATATTCGATTCTTGTCCTCTAGATTCTAAAAAATGATTGTGAAGAGCCTTTGGATCCTAGTTTGAGCTCACATTTACCTTTTGGCATCGAGGTGTTGGTGATCCACCAGGTTAGATTCTTTTCTATAGGCCATATCCCTATGAATTTGCAGATGATGGCATGGTCATGCATATATTGTATGTGCTGGCTAACAAGGGTGGATGTGACTTCATACCTTGGAATTTGGGACTCTTTTGGCTTGCATTTGTTGGCGTTCTTGCTATTGATCAGCTCTGTGATTCTTGTTGGTGCTTCTTGATTCGAGGTTGTAGAATTCCGAGCCGTAGAGGCAGGGTCTATCATTCCCCCTCCTTCCTTTCTAGTGCTTAGTTCAGGCTTTCCTGCGTGTTGTCCCGTGGCCGTAGAAGTCTGATCGGAACCCGAAAGGAGGAGGGGCATAATGGTTTGAGTACGATGAGCTACTAAATGGATGAAGAAAGTTTTGGAGTGACCCCCACTGGAGGCCTCCATGGCAGAGTCTGAGCGAAGTGATCAAGCAGCTAGGTCAAAGCACATAAACCCAGCAGAGCGCTCTCTCCAAATCATGCTCAACAAAAAAAAATCATTTTAATAAATTTTTATATTAGTGTTTTCCTCAAGATCATCCATACTTCCATTAAGATGTCACCTAAGGTCCTTAAAGATATTAATATAATTTATATGAAGTATTCCATACATAATGTATAACTTATAAAATAAATATGCTTTATATAATATGTATCATGACTATATATATTATTTATATAATTTAAATAAGATTGATACTTTCTTCTCGTAGATTCCTGCGTTGAGGGTTTAGTGAAGAATTCGGGGATAACGCAGTACCCATTGTGAAAAGTCAACGTTTCAAACCTTAATCACGGTTCATCATGAGGACAATGAGTCAAGGTGAGGATAGCGTAACCAAAGCATAAATATACATTTAATGTTTGTTTGTTTGAGAGAACTTGAGAACCCGGGAGTGTCGGCCAAACCCTAACCCTAGCTTTAGTTTGTTACTTTAGAAATTTATTTAGATTATAGATGATTTAAAATAATTATTTTCAGTTTATATAATTGATTCTTTATAACTAAGTGTTTAATATAGTTATTTTTAAAATATATAATTAGATAATTAAGGTTTATAATCTAGTTTTAAAGTTTTTTTTTTTTTTAATAATAATTCATTAATAATTATACTTTTACCAAATACAATATTTGGTACATAAAAATGTATATAAAAATTTTCTCTTACAAAGGTATGAGGAATGCATAGGTATGTAAAATGTTTATACCTTTATATGGTACCAAAAGGTGATACTCTCCTATAATCATAAATAATATCATAATTATCTTTATAAATTATCTAAATAACTTTTCAATTTATTATAATAATAATATGAGGAAGTAAAACCTTTCCTTATAATCAAAGTTATAATTTTCACCCAGAAGAAATATATCAAATGATATATATTAATCTTTAAAGTTATTTCCCAAATAATATTTAGGGTAATCCCCTTAACTTAGTTAGGTCACTTAAATAAAGGTAAGATAATCCGAACTTAGCTTCTAACTGATAAGTCAAATAGGGATAAAATACTTTAACAAGTATATTAACATTACTTATTCAATATGTTAAGCTTCTTTTAGCTTTAGGAGTTTTTTTTTATAACCTTTTCTTGTAGGGCTATGATTAATATAGTCCATAAAGACAATAGTTGATCTTTTTATACGAAAAGGTAATTAGAATAATAGTTGTGTAACTAAATACTCACTATCGTCGATCGTCTACTTAGGATGATAATATAATTAATCTTAAGTTTATCAAGTGAGTGCTTGAAATACTAAGATGACACTCGTCATCTACTCATGCTTTTAGTTACCACACCTTCTTCCTTAGTGGCTTCACTTGCCTGTCACTAAGCTGTATTTGTCCACTTAAGAGTAATTCACAACATAGGTCCACTAGTGGGTCCTTGGCCTTGAGCTCCTCACGAGGGCCATAATCTTAGTTACAATATACATTTATAAAATTATTAAGACTAAAAATGAGGGTTGTTACAGTTTCTCGCAGCTTTTGTCTTCCCTGTCAACGTGGATTCCACTATAAGTTGTGTCACATGGGGAGCATTAAAAAGCCCAGCTGCCATCCACTAAGAATTCAATTTCCACCCACTTTACATAGTTTCATGATCACCTTTGTTGGATTAGCCAGCGCTTGTTTAAAGAATTTAGGGTTTAGAGTTTAGTTCCTTGCCCCTTTGTTTCCATAACCCAAACTTACATTAAGATGCTTCCCGAAAGAACTTAGCATTAATAATTGTGATTCACACATAGGGCTTAGGTTGTGACCCCTATGTTCGTCCCTTGTATTTCTTAAGTCACTAGTTATGGTGTCTCCTTTAAGGTACCTGCAAAAAGGTATTATAAGACTTTAGCTCACGGAGGAGCTAAGTAAGACCGGGGGTCTTCATTACACTCTTATCATCCAAGGGACAGGCATACAAAAACAAACATAAGTCTCTAGTTACACCATCACATTCCAGAAGTAAAGAACCTGTTGTGAGTAATTAATAAACATTGATTCCGCATAAAGTAGACAAAGTATTAAATGATAGTAGCAACATATTAAAATACAGTTAAATCATTTCATAAGGATCTAACATTGTATAGGCAGCATATGTATGAACGTTACATCAATTTCATGTTAATTATATCAATAATTGCAATGTCGTAGGTTTTGTTTGCTCAAATCCTAATTCTTGTCAATTAATAGACCCATATAAAAAAAATTAAAATTTCGGGATTTGAGGGACATTACATGGTAGCATAAAAACTAAACAAACAAAAAATTATAAAAAATATATGGAATCTCTGTAAATGTTTCCTCTTTAAAAAAGCATTTAAGAACAAATAGTAGCATAAAAACTAAACAACCAAAAAATTATAAAAAATATCTAAAATTTCTATAAATGTTTCCTTTTTAAAATAATATTTTTCCTTTCTCAATTTATATAAATGGTTAGAAAAAAAGTTGTCCTATATTTCACTAAAAAATGTTATTCATCATCATAGATTCACTTAAATATCATAATTTATCAATTATATCTAACTTATAATTATTATAATTGTGACATTGCATATTCACTTAAATATCATGATTTATCAATTATATTTAACTTATAATTATTATAATTGTGACATTGCATATTATCATGTTACACCAAGCTTTTTAAAAAAACTAACATCAAAATTTGGTTCAAATGGAGAATAATCCTCCCTAAATGTGACATGCAAAGAGTTTTATGATTCATTCTCAACTAAATAAAAAACAAAAAAGCAAATTAGACCAATGACAAACCATTCATACGCCCACATAAAAAATGCCCCTTCCATGTTTTTGTAACATATTCATTCACACCCGCGTTCTACTTTCCCACTTTGGAGAAATGGATTCAAAATCTACATTAAACCTGATTTCAAGGTCCACTAAAGGTCCCCTCTTTTAACTCTTTCCTTTCATTGTTTTATCTTTAACTCTTTTTTTCAAGATATATTTTTTTGTCTTTTCATGAATGAGAATTCTTAGTTTATTATTTATGTTTTTTTAATATATCATAATTAGTTATAAAAAATTTAAAATAATTTATTCTTATAATCACAATAATGATAGACATAAATAATTGAATAATTACAATTATATATAAAGAATAAATAAATAATATATTTAATTTATTTGTGATATTTAATTTGTATTTTATAAATGATCATTACTACAAATTAAATAATTAAAAAATATTATAACAAACATAATATTATTATTATTATAATATTTAAAATATAAAATTATTTAAAATATAAAAATATTATAAAATATAATTTAAAATTTTATTATGTTTAAGTTTATGAATATTCTATAATGAATTTTTTCAGAAGTATTTCTGTCATTTTGAAATAAAATCAAAAAGTATATAGCAAAATGGCATTGTTTTTGAAATTTTATTATGTTTAAGTTTATGAATATCCTTAATGATGAATGAAAAATCATTACTATTTTTTTTCAATTCACAAAACAATACCAAATCTTTTATTTTGATATTATTAAAATAACCAATCTTATGTATTGACTTTATTAGCATAATAACAAATCTTTTGAATTGATATTATTAAAATAAAATTATATTTTAATGTGAAAATTTTTATATATTAAAAAATTTAATGATAATGTGAAAAATTTTATATATTAGAAAATTTAATGATAATGTGAAAATTTTTATATATTAGAAAATTTTAAAAAAATAATAATGATATTTTTAATGATTTTTAGGTACATATTCTTCTACTGCTGCTGCTCCTGAAGCTGCTGAATCGGCCGCTGAAACAGCGTCAACGATCAACTGATGTGCTCTGTTTACTTGAGCATTACTTCCACGAATATCAATTGTCATTTCACCTGGCATTCCTCTAGTTACTTCCACGTTTATGATTGCTCCACTAGTGCTTCGAAAGTATCTGATATATTCACCATTTTGCCCAATCACAACATCCGCATATTCTATAGGAAACTGCAGTTCCAGATGATGATATTCATCACTAACCGGAGGTGCCAGTGATGGATTTGAAGGCACTGCTGTAAATTGGTCGCCATGGCTGGGAGCTTCTCTCCACTGAGTTTCTAAGGGAGGAAGTTCTTGAAGGTCTGATATTTGCGGATCATAATATGGGCCTGGGCCTGCACCATGTCGACGAGGACTGCTGCTGCTGCTGGATTGGCCACTAGCACTAGCACCAGCACAAGTACCAGTTGTTGTTTTATTATAATCATTACGACTCCATTGTTGGTGTTGCTGCTCCATGTATGCGCGCCTTGACATGATATTGCTCTCAAACAAAGGAAGAATGGTGGGATCAAGCAAGAATTTTCTGAGATGAGAAACAACTAGTGCCAGAGCTTCATGAACTTTGGCAGGTTCTCCTGTTATCTCAAGCACTCTGTCTCCTCGTAATGCACATTCATGAGGGATATCCTGAGCATCTGTGAGTACTCGAACAGTGGCGCCTGACTTTTCCCGAATATCTCTTATTGTTGCGCCTTTCTTTCCTACTAAATTTAGAAACTGTGACTCACCCGCTAGTAGCATTCGCGTTACTGCTTGTTGTGTATCCCCACCAGCAACTTGATCCAAATCTTGAGGATGATCAATGAGTAACTGATGAACTCTAAGGATTCCATCCATTGCTGGGGAAATTGGTTCATCCGGTTCTTCCTTGGCCGACACCATGGCCACACGTTCAGAGCAATTGTGCGTTGCCAGCCCTCCATCTATAATTTTGATACGAGATCTGGTCTCGGCACGAATATTCTGGATAGTATCTCCCCTGTAGCCTATTATGGCACCAACCTTGTGTGCAGGAATAAGCAATCGAAACACATTATGCCCAGGCCATCCAGGCCACCTTGACGTTTCATCAACAGCACCGGTTCCATCGTCTGTTGACGCTTCTTCTCTTGCTCTTTTCTTGGATAGATTGGCACGAGTATCCATTCTATCAGTGTCTTTTTGTTCTTCTATTTGTTGCTGAGGCTCTCCGGCCATGTCCCCCTGTTCTTTCACTATGTTACATTCTTGAGCTTCTGCCATGTCTTTTTGTTCTTCTTGTTGCTGAGGTTCTCCCATCCATTCTCCTTCTTCTTCACTAGATTCTTGAGGTTCTGTTTGTCTAGATTCGGGAGGTTCTGTCGTGGCTCTTTGCTCCTCTTCTTGCCTAGATTCTGTAGGCTCTGCCATAGCCTTTTGTTCTTCTACTTGCCTGGATTCTTGAGGTTCAAGCCAAGGCGCGTGTTTGTGTTTAAGGAGTTTAGATCAACACAAGCTTTCCTGGCTGTAGTTGTACAAATAGAGCATATTGAAAGTCAAATTCACATTTCACTTATTTATATCCATGTGTCTAACCCCGGAAATCTAATCGACGCTTCGTAGGGGTGTGATCAATGTTGTACCTGTATTCAGATGGTTATGGCATCTATGTGATCTAATTAATAATCTAATTCTTGATCAATGAAAGTAATATATGTATTCTAATTGAGAAACAAAGTAATGTAAATTATTTTGTTTAACGATAAACAACATCCATGTGCATCTAGTAAAAATAAAGTTTTCCCACCGACGAGAGTAACTTTTTCTTGTAACCTTTTTCCAACGATGAAAGTAACACTTTTTTTCTTTTTTCCAACGATGAATGTAACTTTTTCTTTAATGATAGATCATAGATATCTCTTAAATACTATTAACATAATAGATTAATGATAAATCAGAGTTGGTTTCATTCAAGATTAACTACGATCATCGTCAATGTCAATATTTGATTTATTGAATCTCCAAGATGTTTAAAAAATCATTGTCCAAAGAAGCAACAAACTATAAGAGACACCATATGACCATCAATTTAGCCTTCGTGTTGGATCCTCTACCAAAGTTCAGCCTCAATCTAAAACATTGATTCTCATTAATTTTTAAAACACAACCAGCACCACATATGCCATCTTGGGCCACACCATTTAAGAAACCATAAGCAGAAGAAGGACTACGCATTTTAGTTAGCTCCTTCACCCTTCTTTTCTTTACCTCCACTAGGACATAATGCTTATACAAATTGATAATTCTCAAAACACTAACAAATATGCTAAGCGATCTATGTTCAAACAAGAAATATTTCCTAGTCTTCGAGATATCCCAACATATGAAAGTTGGAAGAAGCTTATGTTCACCTATAGATTTATACTTGTGCAAAATATTTACATTCACTAAACCATTCCCCCAGATTTGTTGTATGTTCAAGGAGCCACAGACAGAAATCCATAGAGATCTACTGTAAGAACACTTAACAAAAATGTGTTCAATAGACTCAAAATCAACATTACATAGATAACAAATACCAAGACCAATCCATCCCCTATGCAACAGGTTGTCATAGGTAAAGCATTTCAACTTCTAAGGTAAATGTCATTTCGAAATTTTACCAACCCACCATTTAAGAACATCAAAGGAAATATTTTTTATAATAAAAGCATAAGTAGATTTAGCAGTAACCTTAGCATTAACCTAACTGCAAGAATAGATCAGCTCATCATCTTCAGCAGAATAGTCTAATATGTGGGAAGCCAGGGGGGTGTTGCTCTTACTTCCGGCAACACACACGGATATCCAAACTCAAAAATTTCACCTACAAAATAGTCGCAGCTGACTGTTGCAGCTAACAGTAATCTATAGGACTGTTGCAACTGACAGTAACAGCTGACTGTAATCTCCAGCACAGTCACAGCTCACAGTAACAGTTGACTATTTTTGCTATATTTTGATGAGCCCTGCGTTCATAAACTTAACCAATACTCTATTTCAACAATTAAACATATTTAACTCACAAACTAACTCTAATCTCTTAAGTTGCTACAACAAACTAACTTCAAAATAAATATGAGTTTTCAAACTCAAAAATAACAGAGTATAACAGAAATACACAGTAAAATTTTGTGTTCAACTTCAACTAATAATTATATTCAAGTGTGTCTCTAAATCACGATTACAATGGTAAGTATTTATAGTGCTTCATCCTAATTGATCATTAAATGCTAAATAACCCTTCATAACAAAATTTTAACTGTAGAAGTAAATGCTATGTTATGTTACAATCTTGAGAAGTTAAAATTATAGGTTGTAGGTGCCTCTTCAAAATTTGATATGTTGCAACAGATTTTTTGAATGTCGCTTCAACTTTAATGTTTAAGTCGGTTTGATGGTGGAGGCCTCTTCAGGGATTTGAACAATCAACAAAATCTGATTTGGTTTGGGTCTTTGATAATTTTTGAGTTTCATGATGGCCTTTCAGAAATATAATAAATTATATTTGGGCGGTGGAGATTTCGATAGACATCTTATCAAACGTTAGTGTAATTAATCCACTTCCAACATTCTCCCCCTTAATTACTACATTCAAAAAAAAAAACTTTGAAATACTAGATTTCTGTTATAGCTTACAAACCCCAATGTTTTTTCTATGAAACTCAAACAACTCTGTCCCCAGAGGTTTTGTAAATAGGTCCGCAAACTGATTTTCTGATTTGCAAACTTCCATAATGATTTCATTCTTGTTTATCAATTCTCGAATGAAATGATACCTTGTATCAATATGCTTACTTCTTTTATGAAAGACGTGATTTCTTGATAGTGCAATGGTTGATTTATTGCCACAAAAAATCTGAGTTGGTTCATCTTGTTCATGCTGCACCTCCAAAATATTTCTTCTCATCCATACAGTTTGAAATGCAGCTGCTGTTACTGCAACATACTCTGCCTCAGCAGAGGATAGTGTCACGATGGAATGCTTCTTTGAAGCCGGTGCTATTGATCCTATTATTCCCAGAGACGTTCTAAGGATGTCTTTAGAACTGTGCCTGGGCATCAATAATAATTTCTGAAATTCATTCTGAATTGAAACATAGATGACAAAAAATAATTGTAGAATTCCAATCTTGAAACATAAATGCACAGTATTCCAATGTGCCAAAAATCAAACTTAGAGTAACCAATGAAAAATGAATGGCATAAGATAAAGGTACTGTAGAAGTAAATCATTATCTTAAGTTTGAAGAACGACGTGTTGAGCCTAAGAGAGGAATTCAATAGTCCTAACAAGATGAACACAGAACGGCCACTGAATAATACAAGAGTATCACCTCCAGACCAATTAGCATGAATACTTCAATTACTAACCATCTTAGAAGCAATAAAATTAAGCAAATGCACTCATATACTTCTTTGTTGATCATACATACATGGAAGGGATGAGAAACAAGAGAAGAAACAAACTGAACACATTAAAACTTTGAATCCATAAAAAGATCCAAGATATGGAAAAAATATTTCTCTTTTTGTATTGATCAAACTATCCAATATATGAAGTATACTTCTTACAAAAGAGAGCCGACCCTTTGACTACTGCCTATTTGACTATGTATAGCCTTCCTACTGTCTAAAACAGAAATGGTAACAATCAGTTACAGCTCAAAAGCTTTAAGTTTTTTCTGTTTATACTCCCTAATAGAGTTCGTTACAATATCAGTCATAGAGAAAATTACTGGTTATCCTATGACTGTGACCTGGGACCACTTTGCTAGCAAAGTAGTGCATATGACTTTGACAAAGTTTGCATCACCTTGAATTATAAGGTATTAACGACGTAATGTCCTTCAGAACTATCAGGAACCTCTTAAACACTATTTGGACCACCTACAACCCCATGAAGGCGTAGATGAGACCATACTGATGAAGAATGCTGCTTGTAATACCTCTACTACCTAATTTTTCTATCCCGTCCAAGCCCTTTTCTCTCGGACCTTGCTTTCGACGGGACAAAAGTTCAAATTTGATGTCGAGCTATGGAACAGGACCTGATTCTATAATTGCTTCGCTAAAACTGCTCAGGTGCTACTGTTTCAACATTTCATTGTCCTTCGTTGGGACCGGCATATCCCCTTCTTTTTTGCTCCTGCGTCCGGAAGACCCATCTCCCTATTAACTGATGTAATAGTTGAACTCTCCTTAGACATATCGGGTGAGACCTCGGGCTTCTCCTGTTTGATTGTCTGTGAATGTGCATCAACAGGCTGTTCATGGACGCTAGTTGTCCAAACCCTCAGTGCTCCTGGTGAGCCCCCTCTCGATATAAAATGCACCATTGGGAACCTCCGTCACTCAGCTTTTGAATTAATAAATTCTGAACAATATGTGTGTCTTCGGTTTCGTGCTTCGAACCGGTGAAGTCTGGGGGATTTGAAATACAAAATGGTCCAGCTCGTGGAGTATCTATTGAGCTGTTGGGACGATCCTAAAGCGAGCCTGTACTATCTCCATAATTACATGATTACCACCTCCGGCTTTGCGTGTTGAGAACAACTTTCAATTCGTGCAGAGACGGCGATAGTAATAAGTACTGAGAGGTGTTTCTTCCAAGTGATGGTGGAGGTTGATAAGATAGAAACCATCAATGGTTTTCAGGACCCCCAAAAAGTGGTCTAGGAAACCCGCTTTAAGCCCCCTTACTAATCCTAGGACTACCACGTGGAAGAGGTGGTTTTACTTCAGGGGATGCCCAGACAAGATAAACCTCGTGCAACTGTCCAGCCCTGACACTTGGATGACCGTCGATCTTATTCCAGGATCTCTTGAGATCAGTGCCCTAAACGATGCAACTTTCAAGCATGGGCCCCACTCTATATCCGATCACTGTTTGACGCCAGGTGCTTCATAAGACCACTGTGCTCACTTTCGTGGTTTCAGGGTCCCTAAAAAGCGGTCTAGAAAAATCACTTCAGGAGCCCTGAACAATTGTGAGATGGAAATGCATCCACGACGGTTTTCTTTTCTGGGGCGACTCGGGACAGGCCTAACATGTAGCGCCAATGGGTCCTGACTGCGCCCATTAAAGAATGTTCTCAGTTGACTATTTTTCTAGGCTCTTGCTGCACCCTTTGGCCGCTACCGTGCACTGTTCCTCCATTCTTCCAACGTCATAGTCTGATCTGAATTCAACTTCTGAGATAACTTTTGAAGTCCGGCGACGATCCTGCCTCTGACTGATAATAATACTAACATCGGCTCCAGCAGGGAAAGACTCTTCCTCCTGGTAGAGGTTGAGAATGAATAGACTAGTGCCTTTAGTTCATTGGGTCATGGAGTCATATATGCTTTGCTGATAATAGAGCTACAAAGAAATAATTAGAAAATAGGTAACAGAGCTGATTAAGAGTTTGAAAATAAAAACAAAAGGGGAAACGAAAATGCTACAAATATGGTACATCGGATCCATTCACAAAGTGGGAGAAAAGAGTTAGTAATGAAAGAAACGCTTTAGGAATCTCCCATTTATAGGGTTCCCAAAACTTTCACCATTAAGTTGGGCAGCTCATGTGTGTTGTTGTCCTGAACTGTGATAACTTTAAAAGGACCCATCCACAAATTGTCGAAATTCCCATGTTTAGACCTCGGTTCTCTTCTGGCATCCCATTTTAGCACAAGATCTCCCTGCTGAAAATATCGAGCAACGACCCTTCAGTCAAAAATTGCATTTATCTTGTCTTGGTGGATCTTAGTGGAATCATCTGGTTGCTCTCTGACTTGTTGAACCTCTATCAACTGATGAAACCTTATTTCCATATCATCTGGAACTTCGCTTTCTAGCTGTAGCAGCTTCACTACCGGGAGACACAACTGAATCGGGAGGACCACTTCTTTCCCATAAACCAACTGAAAAGGCAAGGTTCCTATGGCCCTTTTGATGTTAATTCTGTCTGCCCATAATGCGAACTTTAATTGGGAGTCCCAGGCCTTTTTGTTTGTACTGAGCATCTTCTTGATAATATTCACCAAGCTCTTATTTGAAGACTTGGCTAGGCCATTTCCCTGTGGGTAGTATGTGGTTGAATGAATTAATTCAATATTATAAGTTTGGCAAAATCTCATCATCTTATATTATTTGAAGACAGGAGTGTTGTCTATGAGTATTTTCCTTGGACATCCAAACCTTGCCAAAATATTTTCTTCTAGGAAGTTTATTATGACTGAGTCACTTGCATTCCTAGTGGGAATAGCTTCCACCCACTTCATGAAATAATCAGTGGTTGTAAGGATCCATCAGTGTTGGCCACTAGAATGGGGATTTATTTCTCCAATAAAATCGAGGCCCCACTACTGGAATGGTGCTTCCACCCTGATGCGTCTAAGAGGTAATGGTTGCAGTTTTTGCTTTCCCATGAAAATTTGGCATTCTTTGCATGCCCTGACGATCTTGCTTGCATCAGTAAATAGAGTAGGCCAAAAATAGCCTGCTTGCAATATTTTATGAGTTGTCACCCTCCACGCATCATGGCCCCCACACATACCTTTGTGAAACTCAACAATTATACCCTATGTTTCTTCTTCCAATATACAATTAAGCAAGATGCCAAGTGGATCTTTCCAGAAGAGGTAACCATCCAAAATACAATACTTCACTGCTCTCAGTTTGAGGGCTTTGATTTTGGATTTCTCCATCTCAGGTGGGTAAGTAAGATGTTGTAGAAAGTAAACTATTTCCCCATACCACTCTAATCTTAGAAACTTCTCAACTACTTGGTTGGGAAGGTTTTGCTGACCTTCTTAATTTTCCGGACTGAGGTGTTGATCAATCAAATTGATCTCCAAGGCCTGATAATTGGATTCAGCCAGCAGCTTAGCTAACCCCTGTCCCTTTACCAAATTTTTAGGCTTAATATCCATATCATATTCTTGAATCTTGTAAATCCACTTTCCTCTTCTTCCTTCAGTATCAGGCTGACATAAGATATCTTTAATGGTACTCCCCAGGACATCAGCAATGATCTTGGAATGCAAAACATAGCTCATGAACGATTTTAGTGCTTTAACGAGGGCATAGGCCTACTTCTCCATAGTGCTACATTTTAACTCAACATCTATTAGGGCTTGGCTGAAGAAGGAAATGGGTTGTTCATACCCTTCCTGATTTTTTTGCAAAAGGAATGCTGCAATAGTAACCTCAGAGGAAAAAGAGAAAATTAGGAAAGCTTTGTTGTATTTTAGGCTAGTCAAAATAGGCGCCTCTCCCAGGGAGTCTTTTATCTGTTTAAAAGCATTCCTTGCAGCTGTGGTCCATTTTATCTCAACATATTTTCTCAGCATGTCAGTGATTTATTTCATTATTTCAGAAAAGTTAGGAATAAATCTTCGTAAAAAAATTATTTTGCCAATGAAAGACTGTACCTCCTTTTTATTTCGTGGGAGCTCGATCAGTTTGATGCCTGCCACTCTTTCTGGGTCTATCTTCACGCCATCTTTTGAAACGATATGCCCCAGCAGCTTTCCCTCCGTCATGGAAAAAAAATATTTCTTTGGATTGAGAGACAGGCCGTACTTTCTGCACTTATCAAAGGTTTGCTTCAGATGCTAAAGGTGGTCCTCGTCAGATTTAGAGAATACGGTCATATCATCCAGATATATCACAATGAATTTTTCCTTTTCACCGATGAATGATATGTCCATGGCCCTTTGGAATGTCGCCCTAGCATTCATAAGACCAACAGGCATTTTGTCATACATGAACGTTCCCCATGGTGTCGTGAAGGCCGTTTTCTCCCTGTCATCCAGATGCATTGCGACTTGGTTGTAACCCGAAAATCCGTCCATCATAGAAACTCGAGTTGACCCGAATACCTTTTACAAGATATGATCCATTTTGGGTAAATGTCAATAATTATCCTTCAACGAGCATTTTTTCAGGTTCCTGAAGTCAACACATAGCCGTATCTCATCATTTTTCTTTCTGACCGGTACTAGGCTAGCCACCCATTCTGAATATCTTAGAAGGATAATAATTTTTGCATCAAGAATTTTCCTGACTTCCTTTTCGATTACTGGAAACAGGATGGGGTTAACCTATCTCAACTTTTGCTTAACCGGTTTAGCATCAGGCTTTAAGGGAATTCTATGTTGTATTACGGTAGTATCATAAGTCTGGAGGTCTTCATACTTCCAAGAAAAAAAATCTGCATAATCTTTGAACAACATTTCGTACCTTTTCCTTTGTTTGCTTGTGAGGGACTGAGAGAGCTTAATGAACTTGGAATCTTTCGTGGTGTAGAGATTTATTTCTTGCACAGCCTCCATCGTCGATTGGACCGCTGGTTTGACCGGGATTTCATTTTTGTTGAACAACTGTTATAGTGGTACCAGTCCCTTTGGGATGAAGTTATTTTTCAGCTGTAGAACCCTGTGGCCAACGATTTGCTGCATAAATTAAGAACCTCCTACATCTTCCATTTGTGAATTATCTTCTTCCATTTCTCTAGAGCTTCCGTCTATATCAGTACTTGAGAATTCATCAACAAGTAGCAATAAGCGCTTAATCTGCTGGTCATCCTTGAAAACCTGCCAACTCTTGACGTTGTCAAGAATGGAGGGATGATATCTCATTTCCACTTCGTAATTTAGCTTCGGCTTCTTGGGGGGATGAAAGGAACTTGACATCATGGAAAAAGCATCATCCTATTGATTTTCTTCCCGAGGGACGAAATTAATATTGAAGGAATCAAAGAAATTCTCAATGAGGTCCCAAGCAAGATTGCGATATGCTCTGAGTCTTGGGTGTTTAGTCTGATGCATTAGATGTTAAACTTGGCATGACTTATCGTGACAATGGCTTATGATGCAATGTAATGTAATATGAACTGTTAGCTAGACAGTCTTGTTAGCACATGATTCAAGGTTGATCCATGATATATTATTATGAGAAATGGTTACTAATGGTTATTCATTATGGCAACTGCCAGTTGTTCCAGGTGATCCACTCAAGTAGCCTGACGAGGCTAAGTATTCTATGATTTCGTGGGAGCCCATAACCACGAATAAGAATGGATACTATAAATATATTATGGGTTGGGGGACAATCCCAACAATTAACTCTATGCCAGCAGCGCTTGACTTTTGTACCAAAAGTTGGGAAGGTGGCAATGCCATGGATACTTACCGAAGAACTTCTGATGTGACGAGGGTCCACAGTTAGAGACATACTCACCGGGAGGGAGGTTTATGTAGAAGGACTTCTGATGCCTGGGGCTAGTGCCTTGAGGGTGCTGTGGAGTATGTTTAGGCTAGCCTTCGGAGATGCCTGGGGTATAATGATCCTGATATCAGGATCAGGGGTACCGACAATATCAGGATCGGGGTACCGGGAACCAAATGCCGACTAGTACCAATGAGGCCCAGATTCCAATTAGAATCCGAATAGGCCGTATTATTACCAGAAGTTGGGAAGGTGGCAATGCCACGGTAACTTCCCAAGGAACTTCTGATGCCTACTGTATGATCCGCAGACATGTTACAGTAGAGGGCTCGTGCCATGGCGAGCGGGACCATCCAGAGTTGGAAGGGAGGTTTATGGAGGTTGATCGGATGGTATGATTCTCAGGGAGAGGGTGAGTAAGGAAAGAGGAAGTAAACAAACACACAGTTATTAATTATTAATTAATTATCTAATTCTTTTGTATGTATAATGCATGATTGTTGATATGGTTGCATACTAGAATCATAGGGAATTACTTAAGAGCATGTTGTAACTTAGGGAGTTTGATTGTATTAGTGTGGTTTGGAGACTTCTATGTGGTGGCCACACATATAAATCTCTTAACTTCACAATAGTACTAGCTACCTATATATTCTAGTATTTACTTGATTTATTGATTGAATAAGTATTGTATTTATTGCTTGAATATTATAACTTCGGGACGAAGTTTCTTGAAGGGGGGGAGTATATAACAACCCTCATATACAAATATAGGGAATATTTAATATAATAAATATAATGTAATAAAATATAATGTAAGATAATAAAAAGAAACATAAAAAAGAAGTAATGGAAAGGAAATTTTGCATAAAGAAATAAATTAAATAAGAAATTAAGAAAATGGGAGAAGGAGGGGATAAAAGGAGGAGAAGAAGTGAAGAGAAGGGTCTTTTTTGTCTTTGGCCATCTTGGAAGAGGAGCTCTGGAGGAGAGGAAAGCAAGATAGCACTGGCATAGGGTTAATTTTTGGGGGCTCGGGGGCCTCGACCATTGGATGGGGGTTGGTTGGGTGGAGAGTCATCCCCACACCTTCAATTGCACTATTGGAGCTATCAAGGTAATGGTAGCTGCTAGGTTGTCTATCCAGGTATGGCTCCTTAATTTTCATAGCATATTTTCTGTTATTATTGATTAGATCCACTTTCTTTTGTCAGATCTTCTGTGCATGTTGTTCTTGTTTATTTCTGGATTTTATATTATTTTACATGTTATCAGATTCTTGTGTTGGTTCAGATATCTGCATGCATATTTAATATGAAATAATTATTTAGTGGCTTTTATGAATTTTAGGGTTCTTACATTTCTGATCTGATTTACTACAAGCTTAGAGTCTCTGAAGACGCCCAGCTTGGTGATTTTTAAATCCCTTGCCGCTCGGAGGCTGAGGATGAGCGCTTTGTATTCGACAACATTATTTGTGGTATCAAAATCTAGCTTGTAAGACAGACAAACTTCATCTCTGAATGGTTATGATAGTACTGCGCCTGCTCCAGCTTCTTCTTTGGAAGATGCCCCTTCGAAGAAGAGCTTCCACACATGATTCCTGTTGTTCTCGACGACTGGTTTCACCACCTTAGTATGTGTGATTTCTCCTTCAGATGGGTCTCCTGATGACAACCTATAACATCCCATATCCTCATCAGCTCCGTATATAGGGTAGTTCATAGGACTATCCTTGTCACTTATAACACAGGAAAACATAACTTCTCTGTATAACCGCCTATTCTCTCCAGTAAAAACAGGTATGGTAGCATATTTCATGTCCATTTGCATGGTGCCTCCTAGCTTCTTAACCCAACTCCTGGACAAAAGCATGTCGTATTTAGCTGGGACGTGTGCCACCACTACGTCCATAATTACACTTTTGGCCGTTATCTAGGCAAGGGTGACCACCAAGTCTTTTATCATCCCTAGGCATTTCACTTTCTTGAAGCAAAGCTGTAAAGATCATGATATGGCCTGGTGATCTCCAATACCAACTCTTCCATGATAACCTTGGGCATTAGATTATGAGATGCTCCGGAATCCAACATACAATTATGAAGAATATTTTCATGTACATTCAGGGTGACATAAAATGGGGCGGTGGGTTCCTCCTTATTATCAATGTGTGGTCCACACTGAAAAGCAGGGGCTTCATCATTCAAATTTCTAGAATCCTGTTGATCAAAGCTTTCGGCTTTGTGCAATATTTTATCGATCTAGCCCTAGTACATAGGATTTCTTATCAACTCAGTCAAGGGAATGACCATTTTTAATTTTTTCAACTCTTGTTCTAGACTGGAAGAAGCATAGCCTTCTCTGGGGGTTGGTTCAACTCTCTTATGGGGGATTATGCCTGGCTGATTCAGACCATCTGGGGATATGGCTTCGACTTCTTTGTCTCTAGGGAGATTATTGACTTTGGATAAGATGGGTGCTTAAGGATGCTTTGTTTGAGATGGATTACTTGGGGACCTCTTAGGACGTTCGTTATGTTTATTTATTACCTCTGGCCTTGGTCTCAAGTCGTACTTTATTTGAGCTTTATCTGGCTGAGCATTATGGAAAACGGGACCATCATCAAGGAATTGGTCATTATCTTGGGATTCAAGGAGATCTATGTCTATTTCTTCATATAAGAGTGAAGTTTCATAATCTTCTCTGGTAAGGTGCATGAGGTGGAATTCTTCTTCCATCCAATTTAACTGCTCATCAAATTCTTTGTAGTTATCTTCCGTCGTGGTTCCAACCAGAATGTTTTCCTTATCAAGAACAGGAGGTCTTAACGGCTTCTCCTCATTTCTATTTTCTCTATATTCCATCTGCGGATTGAACGGTCTCTTGAATTGGTTAGGAGGACGAATAGGTGACTTTTTGTTAGGGCTACAACTCTCTAATTCCATCCTGGTGACTTTTATTTGACAGGTTCTTGATAATGCGAGTCATCTCATCAATATCTACCTCTTGAGAATCTCTTATTTCTGAAGAGATGCCTTCCTCTTTGGCCTTTCCCTTGTCCTTTGATTCTATGTCACTGGTCATTTTTATTTTTCCTCTAGCTCTCATATTTCCCTCGACGTCTATGGCATCATCTTGTATGTCACTGAGCGAGACTAGTCTTCTTTCCCTCAGCGTTATAGAAAACTCTGAGGGGAAAGCAGCTGCATAAGTCACCCGAGCTGCTGCTTCCGTAGGATGAATGTCCTCAAGAATCCTGAAGTACAATTTGTTAAATCTTGTTGTAAAGTCGACCATGTTCTCTAGGCTGCTCTTCTTAAAAGTAAAGAATTTCGTTAAATAATAGAGGTTGTACCGTTTAACTCCCCATTTCTTGACGAACATGGTTTCCAAGATGTCCATCGTACTAATGGAGGCCTTACATAAACACTTAAACCATTTTCTGGCCTATCCTTCCAATGACTGAGAAAAGATTGGTATGAATACATCATTGTGCTCAACCAACATATTGTCCATGAAATCTTGAAATCTGTCCACATGGTCCTCAGCAGATTTTCCTTTGCTACCATCGTACTTGGGAAACAACTTCAAATAATGGGTAGGCATATCATTCAGGGGAGTAGGCAGTTGCAGAGGTCCATGACGGCTTGCCACCCGTCTTGGTGTTCTGGGTGGTGGTGGAGGTGGTCCTCCGCCTCCTCCTCCTGACATGAGGTGGCTGGCGTTCAAATTCTTTGCCTGTGAGGTAACAAAATATTTGGGTGTATTAGTGTGAGAAAAACTCTTCACTCACTGCAGGGATTCTTTGAAAACTAGGACCGGCACAAGGAGTGTGAGGGTCTTGGGAAAACGGTCCTTGCTCAGGGGTTTGGACGACAAACTCAGACGAAGGGAATTGGGGAGGCAAACAGAGGAGAAGTGAAACTTCGTTGATACCAAGACGATGTAGACTGGAATCTCCCACGTCTATGTCTCCAAGAAACTGAGTCTTCTAGGGCCACAAATTCTTCGTGGCTTGGGTTCTGGTGAGTGTCTCTTCGTCCAGATGCCAGGTTTGCTTACTGTGGAGTCACCAGGTGGATAACACCCTGCAACTCAATTTCATCCACCGTGAAACTGAGAGCGTATAATTTTTTCGTTATACCCAAGTAAGATTTATCTTCTTGATTATGTCCTCGGAAACGGCGCCAAAAAATATGTTAGTCCCATAGACGTTCTAAGGCTATCTTTAGAACTGTGCCTGGGCATCAATAATAATTTCTAAAATTCGTCCTGAATTGAAACATAGCTGACAAAAAATAATTGTAGACTTCCAATCTTGAAACATAAATGGGTAGTATTCCAATGTGCCAGAAATCAAACTTAGAGTAACCAATGAAAAATGAATGGCATAAGATAAAGGTACTGCAGAAGTAAATATTTATCTTATGTTACAAGAACGACGTGTTGAGCCTAAGAGAGGAATTCAACAGTCCTAACAAGATGAACACGGAACGGCCACTGAATAATACAAGAGTATCACCTCTAGACTAATTAGCATGAATACTTCAATTACTAACCATCTTAGAAGCAATCAAATTAAGCAAACGCACTCATATTAAACTCAGAACCGCTTTGTTGATCATACATACATGGAAGGGATGAGAAACAGGAGAAGGAACAAACTGAACACATTAAAACTTTGAATCCATAAAAAGCTCCAAGATATGGAAAAAGTATTTCTCTTTCTGTATTGATCAAACTATCCAATATATGAAGTGATACTTCTTACAAAAGAGATCCGACCCTTTGGCTACTGCCTATTTGACTATATATAGCCTTCCTACTATCTAAAACAGAAATGGTTACAATCAGTTACAACTCAAAATCTTTAAGTTTTTTCTGTTTATACTCCCTAACAGAGTTTGTTACAATATTAGTCATACTGAAAATTGCTGGTTATCCTATGACTGTGACCCGGGACCACTTTGCTAGCAAAGTAGTGCATCTAGCTTTGACAAAGTTCGCATCACCTTGAATTATAAGGTATTAACGACGTAATGTCCTTCAGAACTATCAGGAACCTCTTAAACACTAGTTGGACCACCTACGACCCCATGAAGGCATAGATGAGACCATACTGATGAAGAATGCTGCTTGTAAGACCTCTACTACCTATTTTTTCTATCCCATCCAAGCCCTTTGCTCTCGGACCTTGCTTTCGACGAGACAAAAGTTCAAATTTGATGTCGAGCTATGGAACAGGACCTGATTCTGTCATTGCTTTGCTAAAACCACTCAGGTGCTACTATTTCAGCATTTAATCGTCCTTCGTTGGGACCATCATATCCCCTTCTTCCGTCCTCTTGCGTCCAGAAGACCCATCCCCTTATTAAATGATGTAATAGATGAACTCTCCTTAGACATCTCGGGTGATACCACGGGATTCTCCTGTTTGATTGTCTACGAATGTGCATCAGTAGGTTGTTCATGGACATTGGGAATCTGAACCCTCAATGCTCCTGGTGAGCCCCCTCTCGATATGAAATACACCATTGGGAACCTCGGTCACTCAGCTTTTGAATTAATAAATTCTGAACAAAATGCGTGTCTTCAGCTTCGTGCTCCGGACCAGTGAAGTCTGGGAGCTTTGAAATACA
This sequence comes from Larix kaempferi, assembly GCA_027924585.1. Taxonomy (NCBI): domain Eukaryota; kingdom Viridiplantae; phylum Streptophyta; class Pinopsida; order Pinales; family Pinaceae; genus Larix; species Larix kaempferi. Next base: position 2,189,179 of record BSBM01000156.1, on the reverse strand, counting down.
AAATGGGAAAGCTCATGGAGTATTTATAGAGCTGCTTGGATGATCCTTGGCAAGTGATCCTGTACTATCACCATAATTACATGATAAACATCTCAGGATTTTTGTGTTGAGAACAGATTGTAGTTCATGCGGAGATGGCGATAGTAATAAGTACTAAGAGGCGCTTCTTCCAAGTGATGGCGGAGGTTGATAAGACAGAAACCATCAATGGTTTTCAGGACCCCCAAAATGTGGTCTAGGAAACGTGCTTTAAGCCCCCTGAGTAATCATGGTATTGCCACATGGAAGAGGTGGTTTTACTTCAGGGGATGGCCAGACGAGATAAACTCGTGTAACTGTCTAGTCCTCACACTTGGATGACCGTCGATCTTCTGCCAGGATCCCTCGAGACCAGTGCCCTAAAAGATGCAACTTTCAAGCATAGGCCCCACTCTATATCCGGCCCCCGTTTGACACCAGGTACTTCATAAGACCACCGTGCTCACTTTGGCGGTTTCAGGTTCCCTAAAAAGCGGTCTAGAAAAATCGCTTCACGAGCCCTGAACAATGGTGAGATGGGCACGCATCCACGATGATTTTCTTGTCCGAGGTGACTCGGGACAGGCCTAATGCGTAGCGCCAATGGGTCCTAACTACGCCCATTAAAGAACGTTCTCAACTTACTATTTTTCTAGGATCCTGCTACGCCATTCAGCCGCTACCATGCACTATTCCTCCATTCTGCTAGCATCATTTTCTGATCTGAATTCGACTTTTGAGACAACTTTTGAAGTTCAACAATGATCTTGCCTCTGACTGATAATAATACTAACATCGTCTCTATCGGGGATAGACTCTTCCTCCTGGGAGAGGTTGAGAACAGTAGACTAGTGCCTTTAGTTCATTGGGTCATGGAGTCATATATGCTTTGCTGATAATAGAGCTACAGAGAAATGGTAAGAAAATAGGTAACAAAACTGATTAAGAGTTTGAAAATAAATAAAAAAGGGGAAACAAAAAATGCGACAAATATGGTACATCGGATCCATTCACAAAGTGGGAGAAAAGAGTTAGTAATGAAAGAACTGCTTTAGGAATCTCCCATTTACAGGGTTCCCAAAACTTTCACCATTAAGTTGGGCCAGCTCATATGTGTTGTTGTCCTGAATTGTGATAACTTTAAAAGGACCCAGCCACAAATTGTCGAGCTTCCCATGCTTAGACCTTGGCTCTCTTCTAGCATCCCATTTTAGCATAAGATCTCCCTACTGAAAATCTCGAGTGATGGCCCTTTGGTCAAAAATTGCCATTATCTTGTCTTGGTTGATCTTAGTGGAATCATCCAACTGCTCTCTAACCTGTTGAATCTCTATCAACTGATGAATTCTTCTTTCCGTATCATCTGGCACTTCACTTTCTGGTTGTAGCATCTTTATTATCAGGAGACCCAACTAAATCGGGAGGACTGCTTCTTTTCCATAAAGCATCTGAAAAGGAGAGGTTCCTATGGCCCTTTTGATGCTAATTCTGTCTGCCCATAATGCGAACTTTAATTGGGATTCCCATGCCTTTTTGTTTGTACTGAGCATCTTCTTGATAATAGTCACCAAGCTCTTATTTGAAGACTTGGCCAGGCCGTTTCCCTGTGGGTAGTATGCGGTTGAATGAATTAATTCAATATTATAATTTTGGAAAAATCTCATCATATTATATGATTTGAAGGCGGGAGCATTGTCTGTGAATATTTTCCTTGGTCATCCAAATCTTGCCAAAATATTTTCTTCTAGGAAGTTTAGTATGACTGAGTCACTTGCATTCCTAGTGGGAATAGCTTACACCCACTTCGTGAAATAATTAGTGGCTGTAAGGATCCATCGGTGTTGGCCGCTAGAATTGGGATTTATTTCTCCAATAAAATCGAGGCCCCACTGCTGGAATGGTGTTTCCACCCTGATGGGTTTGAGAGGTAACGATTGCATTTTTTCCTTTCCCACGAAAATTTGGCATTCTTTGCATGCCCTGATGATCTTTCTTGCATCAGTAAATAGAGTAGGCCAAAAATAGCCTCCTCGCAATATTTTATGAGCTGTTTCCCTCCACGCATCATGCCCCCCACACATACCTTTGTGAAACTCAACAATTATACCCTTTGTTTCTTCTTCCACTAACAATTAAGCAAGATGCCAAGTGGATCTTTCCAGAAGCGGTAACCATCCAAAATACAATACTTCATTGCTCTCAATTTGAGGGTTCTTATTTTGGATTTCTCCATCTCAGGTGGTGAAGTAAGATGCATTAGAAAGTAAACCATATCCCCATACCACTCTGATCTCATAAGCTTCTCAACTACTTGGTCGGGAAGGTTTTGTTGACCTTCTTCATTTTCCGGACTGAGGTGTGGATCAATCAAATTGATCTCCAGGTCCTGATAATTGGATTCAGCCAGCAGCTTAGCTAACCCTTGTCCCTTTACCAACTTTGTAGGCTTCATCTCCATATCATGTTCTTGAATCGTTGAAACCAATTTCCTCTTCTTCCTTCACTATTAGGCTAACATAAGATATCTTTAATGGTACTCCCCGGGACATGAGCAATGATCTTGGAATGCAAAACATAGCTCCTAAACTATTTTAGTGCTTTAACGAGGGCATAGGCCTGCTTCTCCATAGTGCTATATTTTAACTCAGCATATCTCAGGGCTCGGCTGAAGAAGGAAATGGGTTGTTCATACCCTTCCTGATTTTTTTAAAAAAGGACTGCTGCAATAGTAACCTCTGAGGCAAAAGAGAAAATCAGGAAATCTGTGTTGTAGTCTTTGCTAGTCAAAACAGGCCCCTCTCCCAAGGAATCTTTTATCTGTTTAAAAGCATTCCTTGCAGCTGTGGTCCATTTTATCTCATCATCTTTTCTCAGCAAGTCAGTGATTTCTTTCATTATTTTAGCAAAGTTAGGAATAAATCTTCGTAAAAAAATTATTTTTCCAATGAAAGGCTGTACCTCCTTTTTATTTCATGGGAGCTCGATCAGTTTGATGGCCGCCACTCTTTATGGGTCTATCTTCGCGCCATATTTTTAAACGATATGCCCCAACAGCTTTCCCCCCGTCATGACAAAAAAATATTTCTTTCGATTGAGAGACAGGCCGTACTTTCTACACTTATCAAAGGTTTTCTTTAAAAGTGGAAGGTGGTCCTCATCAAATTTAGAGAATACGGTCATATCATCCAGATATATCACATTGAATTTGTCCTTTTCACCGACGAATTGCTATATCCATGGCCCTTTGGAATGTCGCCTGAGAATTCATAAGATCGACAGGCATTTTGTAATACATGAATGTTCCCTATGATTTCGTGAAGGCCTTTTTCTCCTTGTCATCCAGATGCATTGCGACTAGGTAAAGGATAATTATCCTTCAACGAGCATTTATTTAGGTTCCTGAAGTCAACACATAGCCGTCTCTCACCGTTTTTCTTTCTGACCGGTACCAGGTTAGCCACCCATTCTGAATATCTCAGGGGGATAATATTTTTTGCATCAAGAAGTTTCCGAACTTCCTTTTTTATTACTGGAAACAGTATGGGGCTAACCTGTCTCAAATTTTGCTTAACCGGTTTAGCATCAAGCTTTAAGGGAATTGTATGTTCTATTACGATAGTATCATATGTCCGGAGGTCTTCATACTTCCAAGCAAAAACATCTGCATAATCTTTGAACAACATTTCGTACCTTTTCCTTTGTTTGCTTGTGAGGGACTACGAGAGCTTAACTAACTTGGGATCTTCCATGGTTCCGAGATTTATTTCTTGCACGGCCTCCGTCATCGGTTGCACCGCTGGTTTGACTGGGATTTCATTTTTGTTGAACAATTGTTCTAGTGGTACTAGTCCCTTTGGGATGAAAATATTTTTTAGTTGCAGAACCCTGTGGCCAGCGATTTGCTGCATAAATTCAGAACCTCCTACATCTTCCATCTATGAATTATCTTCTTCCATTTTTCTAGAGCTGCTGTCTATATCAGTACTTGAGAATTCATCAACAAGTAGCAAGAAGCGCTTAATATGCTGGTCATCCTTGAAAACCTGCTAACTCTTGACGTTGTCAGGAATGGAGGGACGATATCTCATTTCCACTTCGTAATTTAGCTTCGGCTTCTTGAGGGGATGAAAGGAACTTGCCATCATGGCCAAAGCATCATCTTGTTGATTTTCTTCCCGAGGGATGAAAGTAATATTGAAGGCATCAAAGAAATTCTCAATGAGGTCCCAAGAAAGATTGCGATACGCTCTAAGTCTTGGGTGTTTAGTATGATATATATTTCTGATCTGATTTACTACAAGCTCAAAGTCTCTGAAGATGGCCAGCTTGGTGATTTTTAAATCCCTTGCCACTCGAAGGCCGAGGATGAGCGCTTCGTATTCGGCAACATTATTTGTGGTATCAAAATCTAGCTTGTAAGGCAGATAGACTTCATCTCCGAATGGTGATGATAGTACTGTGCCTGCTCTAGCTTCTTATTTGGAAGATGCCCCATCGAAGAATATCTTCCATACATGATTCGTATTGTTCTCGACGACTGGTTCCACCACCTAAGTATGTGCGATTTCTCCTTCAGATGTGTCCCCTGATGACAACCTATAACAACCCATATCCTCATCAGTTGCATATATAGGGTAGTTCATATGAATGTCCTGGTAACTTATAACATAGGAAAACATAGCTTTTTTGTATAACCGCCTAGTCTCTCCAGCAAAAACGGGTATGGTAGCATATTTAATGTCCATTTGCATGGTGCATCCTAGATTTTTAGCCCCGCTCCTGGACAAATGCATGTCGTATTTAGCTGGGACGTCTGCCACCACTATGTCCATCATTACACTTTTGGCCTGTATCTGGGCAAGGGTGACCACCAAGTCTTTTATCATCCCTATGCATTTCACTTTTCTTGAATCAAAGCTGTAAAGATCATTATATGGCCTGGTGATGTCCAATCCCAACTATTCCATGATAACCTTCGGCATTAGATTATGAGATGCTCCGGAATCCAACATACAATTATGAAGAAGCTTTTCATTTACCTTCAGGGTGACATAAAACGGGGTTGCGGGTTCCTCGTTATTATCAATGTGTGGTCCACACTGAAAAGCAGGGGCTTCATTGTTCATATTTATGGAATCCTATTGATCAAATATTTTGGCTTTGTGCAGCATTTTATTGATTTGGCCCTGGTACACAGGATTTATTATCAACTCATTCAAGGGAATGACTATTTTTAATTTTTTCAGCTCTTGTTCTATACTGAAAGAAGCGTAGCCTTCAGTAGGGGTTCGTTCAACTCTCTTATGGGGGCTTATGCCTAGCTGACTCGGATCATCTGGGGCTATGGTTTCGACTTCTTTCTCTCTAGGGAGATTATTGACTTTGGATAATATGGGTGCTTGAGGATGCTTTGTTTCAGCTGGCTTACTTGGGGACTTCTTAAGACGTTCGTTCTGTTCATTTAATACCTCTGGCCTTGGTCTCAAGTTCATACTTTCTTTGAGCTTTATCTGGCTGAGCATTATGGAAAACGGGACCATCATCAAGGAATTGGTCATTATCTTTGGATTCAAGGATATCTGGGTCTATTTCTTTATATAAGAGTGAAGTTTCATATTCTTCTCTGGTAAGGTACATGAGGTGGGAGTGTTCTTCCATCCAATTTAACTTCTCATCAAATTCTTCATAGTTATCTTCTGCCGTGGTTCCAGCCAGATTTTTTTCCTTCTCACGAACAGGAGGTCTTAACGGCTGCTCCTCATTTCTCTTTTCTCTATATGCCATCTACGTATTGAAGGGTCTCCTTAATTGGTTAGGAGGACGAACAAGTGACCGTCTATTAGGGCCACTACTCTCTAATTCTATCTTAGTGACTTTATTTGACAGGTTCTTGATAATGCGGGTCATCTCATCAATCTTTGCCTCTTGAGAATCTCTTGTTTCTGAAGATATGCCTTCCTCTTTGGCCTTTCCCTTGTCTTTTGATTCTATGTCACTGGTCTTTTTTATTTTTCCTCCGGCTCTCATATTTCCCTTGACGCCTATGGAATCATCCTGCATGTCACTGAGTGAGACTGGTCTTCTTTCCCTCAGCGTTATAGCAAAATCTGAGCGAAAATCAGCCGCATAAGTGACCCGAGATGTTGCTTCTGTAGGACGAATGTCCTCACGAATCCTGAAGTACAATTTGTTAAATCTTGTTGTAAATTCGACCACATTCTCTAGGCTGCTCTTCTTTAAAGCAGAGAATTCCATTAAATAATATAGGTTGTCCCATTTAACTCCCCATTTCTTGACGAACATGGTTTCCAGGATCTCCATCGTACTGATGGAGGAATTAGGTAAAGACTTGGACCATTTTAGAAAACCTCTCCTTCCAATGACTAAGAAAATATTCGCATGAATACATCATCATGCTCAACCAAGATATTGTCCGTGAAATCTTGGAATATGTCAACATGGTCCTCAACAGATATTCCTTTGCTGCCATCGTACTTGGGCAACAACTTCAAATAATGGGTAGGCATACCATTCAGTGGAGTAGGAAATTGCAGAGGTCTGTGACGGCTTTCCACCCATCTTGGTGTTCTGGGTGGTGGTGGAGGTGGTCCTCTGCCTCCTCCTCTTGACATGAGGTAGCTAGCGTTCAAATTCTCCGCCTGTGAGGTAATGAAAGATTTGGGTGGATTAGTGTGAGCGGAAAACACTTCACTCACTGCAGGGATTCTTTCAAAACTAGGACCAGCACAAGGAGTGTGAGGTTCTTGTGAAAACGGTTCTTGCTCAGGGGTTTGGACGAAAAACTCAGATGAAGGGAATTGGGGGGCCAAACAGAGGAGAAGAAAAACTTCGCTGATAGCATGGCGAGGTAGAATGGAATCTCCCACGTCTATGTCTCCAAGAAACTGAGTCTTCTAGGGCCACAAATTCTTCGTGGCTTGGATACTAGTGAGTGTGTCTTCGTCCAGATTCTAGGTTTGCTGACTGTGGAGTCGCCAGGTGGATAACAGCCTGCAACTCAATTTCATCCACCTTGAAACTAAGAGCGTATAATTTTGTCGTTATACCCAGGGAATATTTATCTTCTTGATTACGTCCCCGACAATGGCACTAAAGAATATGTTAGTCCCAGATATGTTCTAAGGCTGTCTTTAGAACTATGCCTGGGCATCAATAATAATTTCTGAAATTCATCCTGAATTGAAACATAGCTGACAGAAAATAATTGTAGAATTCCAATCTTGAAACATAAATGGGAAGTATTCCAATGTTCCAAAACTCAAACTTAGAGTAACCAATGAAAAACGAATGGCATAAGATAAAGGTACTTCATAAGTAAATATTTATCTTATGTTTGAAGAACGACGTGTTGAGCCTAAGAGAGGAATTCAACAGTCCTAACAAGATGAACACAGAATGGCCACTGAATAATACAAGAGTATCACCTCCAGACCAATTAGCATGAATACTTCAATTACTAACCATCTTAGAAGCAATAAATTAAGCAAACACACTCATATTAAACTCAGAACAGCTTTGTTGATCATACATACATGGAAGGGATGAAAAACAAGAGAAGGAACAAACTGAACACATTAAAACTTTGAATGCATAAAAAGTTCCAAGATATGGAAAAATTATTTCTCTTTCTATATTGATCAAACTATCCAATATATGAAGTGATACTTTGTACAAAAGAGAGCCGACCCTTTGGCTACTGCCTATTTGACTATATATAGCCTTCCTACTGTCTAAAACATAAATGGTTACAATCAGTTACAGCTCAACAACTTTAAGTTTTTTTTGTTTATACTCCCTAATAGAGATTGTTACAATATCATTCATATGGAAAATTATTGGTTATCCTATGAATGTGACCTGAGACCACTTTGCTAACAAAGTAGTGCATTCGGCTTTGACAAAGTTCAGATCACCTTGAATTATAAGGTATTAATGATGTAACGTCCTTCAAAACTATTAGGAACCTCTTAAACACTCGTTGGACCACATACGACCCCATGAATACGTAGATGAGACCATACTGATGAAGAATGTTGCTTTCCAGACCTATGCTACCTACTTCTTCTATCCCGTCCAAGCCCTTTGCTCTCGGACCTTGCTTTCCATGGGACAAATGTTCAAATTTCATGCCGAGCTGTGGAACAGGACCTGATTCTGTGATTGCTTCGCTAAAATCGCCCAGATGTTACTGTTTCAACATTTAATCATCCTTCTTTGGGACTAGCATATCCCCTTCTTCCGTGCTCCTGTGTCCGAAAGACCCATCTCCCTATTAACTCATGTAATAGCTAAACTCTCCTTAGACATCTCGGGTGAGACCTCGGGCTTCTCCTATTTGATTGTCTGCAAATGTGCATCAGCAGGTTTTTCATGGACCCTGGTCATCCGAACCCTCAGTGCTCCTAGTGAGCCCCCTCTCAATATGAAATGCACCATTGGGAACCTCTGTCACTCAACTTTTGAATTAATAAATTCTGAACAATATGCGTGTCTTCGGCTTCATGCTCTAGACTGGTGAAGTCTGGGAGCTTTGAAATACAAAATGGGCTAGCTCGTGGAGTATTTATAGAGGTTTTTGGATGATCCTCAGCAAGCGAGCTAGTATTATCGCCATAATTACATGATTAACATCTCGGGCTTTGCATGTTGAGAACAACTTGCAGTTCATGCGGAGATGGCGATATTAATAATTACTGAGAGGCGCTTCTTCCAAGTGACGGCGGAGGTTGATAAGACAGAAACCATCAATGGTTTTCAAGATCCCCAAAAAGTGGTCTAGGAAACCTGCTTTAATCCCTCTGAGTAATCCTAGGACTTCCACATGGAAGAGGTGGTTTAACTTCACAGGATGGCCAGACGGGATAAACGTCATGCAACTGTCCAGCCCTGAGATTTGGATGACCGTCTATCATCTGCCAGGGTCCCTCGAGATTAGTGCCCTAAAAGATGCAACTTTCAAGCATGGGCCCCACTCTATATCCGACCCCCGTTTCATGCCAAGTGCTTAATAAGACCACCGTGCTCTCTTTGGCGGTTTCAACATCCCTAAAAAGTGGTCTAGAAAAACCGCTTCGTGAGCCCTGAAAAATTGTGAGATGAACACTCGTCCACGACGGTTTTCTTGTTCGGGAGACTCAGGACAGGCCTAACGCGCAACACCAATGGGTCCTGAATGCGCCCATTAAAGAACGTTCTCAGCCGACTATTTTTCTGGGCTCCTGCTGCGCCCTTTGGATGTTACTGTGCACTATTCCTCCATTCTGCCAGCGTCATTTTCTGATCTGAATTCGACTTCTGAGATAACTTTTGAAGTCCGGCAACGATCCTGCCTCTGACTAATAATAATACTAACATCGGCTCAAGTGGGGATAAACTCTTCCTCCTAGGAGAGGTTGAGAACAGTAGACTAGTGCCTTTAGTTCATTGGGTCATGGAGTCATATATGCTTTGCTGATAATAGAGCTACAGAGAAATGGTCAGAAAATAGGTAACAGAGCTGATTGTTGACCAACGCGACCTCGGTCGATAGGGGTTCACCTCACTATCTACACATACCGCAGTCTCCCTGGGCACTGGCCCGGGCAGGTTTGAGCCCACCCAGCAACACGCGCAGAGTGGATGAGGTCTCACCCAAGGCGTCCAAGAAGGGCAGATGGAACCATGTTTCCGCCGAGGGAGGAGTAGAGTTGTGGCTGCACGGACTAACTCTATTGCAGTACTTAAACAGAAACTTTAAACATTCGACAAGGAGTTATACCTATTACTTAATCGCAGCATTTATCATCACATTCGACATAGAACACATTACTTAATCACAGCATTTATCATCACAGCAATAGTAAGCAGGCATTGCATCAAACAACATTCATATATTGCAACATTGCACAAAGATCGTACCAAAACATCATCATTATATTACTATCGCGGTCATATACCAGAATCAAAACATAGATCTCCATACACATACATCTCCTTATCTCTCGCCTGCTATTCTCTTTGTCTTCTCTCTCTATCTCTCCTTGTATCTCTTTCTCTTTTTCTATTACTCTCTTATTCTCTCTAACACTTACAACTCTCATCTATTTATAGGCTTCTGCCATTACAATACTTATCCACTTACAAACAACTTCCTAACCGACATTATGGACAATTGGCCCAATATCTAACCGATGCGGTCCAAATGACCCCAAAAACCCGCATACCGCGGTACAACTGACTCACTATTACATAACATATGGTCCAAGTGACCCAAAACCTGCCAACTGCGGTATTCTTTAACACAAAATACTCCTTTTGCGCCCTCATCCGATGTGTCGCAGTGTCGGCGGTACCGCGACATTTCCCCATCAAACTACTTGCCAACACTAATTAAGACTTTGAAAATAAAAACAAAAGCGGAAACAAAAAATGCTAAAAATATGGTACATAGGATCCATTCACAAAGTGGGAAAAAAGAGTTAGTAATGAAAGAACCGCTTTAGGAATCTCCCATTTACAGGGTTCCCAGAAATTTCACCATTAAGTTGGGCCATCTCATATGTGTTGTTGTCCTGAACTGTGATAAATTTAAAAGGACCCAGCCACAAATTGTCGAACTTCCCATGCTTAGGCCTTGGCTCTCTTCTGGCATTCCATTTTAGCACAAGATCCCCCTGCTGAAAAATCTCTAGCAATGGCCCTTCGGTCAAAAATTTCCTTTATCTTGTCTTGGTGGATCTTTGTGGAATCATCCAGTTTCTCTCTGACCTGTTGAATATCTATCAACTGATGAATCCTTCTTTCCATATCATCTGGCACTTCGATTTCTAGCTGTAGCAGATTCATTATAGGGAGACCCAACTGAATCGGGAGGATCGCTTCTTTTATGTAAACCAACTGAAAGGGTGAAGTGCCTATGGCCCTTTTGATGTTGATTATGTCTTCCCATAATGCGAACTTTAATTGGGAGTCCCAAGCCTTTTTGTTTTGACTAAGAATCTTCTTAATAATATTCACCAAGCTCTTATTTGAAGACTTGGTCAGGCCATTTCCTTGTGGGTAGTATGCAGTTGAATGAATTAATTCAATATTATAATTTTGGCAAAATCTCATCATCTTATATGATTTGAAGGTGGGAACGTTGTCTGTGAGTATCTTCCTTGGACATCCAAATCTTGCAAAAATATTTTCTTCTAGGAAGTTTATTATGACTGAGTCTGTTAGGAACCCGTGTCAACCCTTCTCTTTACTATGTTAGTATACTGTTGTTGGACGCATATGCTTTTTAAGTCGTCCTATAGTATTTGTTGATCCATAGTTTATATTAGCCCATAGTATTGGACGCATATGATTTGTAACTCATCCCATAGTATTATATGTCCCATGGTTTTGACTCATAGTATTGGGCATAGACTTAGTATATAAGTGTGCTTTGAGGTCATTGAAGGCACCGTGAAGTTAATTGTATTGAGCTTGCTCAAAGGAGGTTTCCCCCTCGAAGTGGCATGTGATCAATATAAAAGTGATTTTGAGTTCTGTTATTTTTAATATCTCCTATATTTGCATTAATTAATTATTATAGGTTCTTCACATCTGGTATCAGAACACTTTCTTGGGCTCGTTGGGTGGAATTTCTACCAAATTTTTTTTCGCATCTGTTGCAAGTTCGGATCTAGGAATAACCCCTATCCGCTTAAATATGGGAAGTACTTGAGCATAATCCCTAAAACTCATTGTGAGGAGTACCACAGGAACCCCAAAGTAGCTGGCCCATTGAGAGGACCTGCAGCGAAAAGGGAAACGACCCCTACCTGATTGACTAGTTCCCACCCATGAGGTAAACCAAGAGCTATCGTTTGTGGCAAAGCAGTTATTAGTTTTACCTAAGCCGTGGAGTGAGGGGTACTGCTCCAATACACAAGCCGTCAGACAGCATTGGTGGCCGAGTGAATCCCCTGAACCGATAGGAAGCCGCACATACCTGGGGTCCATATCTATTTTTAGCTGAACTGTTATCGATCACTTCCACTCCAAATCCAGCCGTTTCAAATCAATTCTGAAATTCATTCCATATCCAGTCGTCGTTTCAGATCCAGTCGTTTTTTATCCCTTTCGCGCCGCTGTTGCCGATCCATTTCTATAAAAAAAAAGAGTATAAAATTCTGTTTTTCGGCCATATCTCCCTTGTTTCAACTCTGTTTTCCCTAAAACTTCACTGACATCCCTGCAATCCCATTCTGCATATTTCATTCCTAAAGACCCTATCCCAAATTCCACTTCCCAAGACCAGAAATCCCACATTTGTTTATTTTTAGGGTTTTCCATAACTCCTTCAATTTTCACCCAAACGCCTTCAAATTTTGCCACCGTGCTCCTTTCCTAATTCTGCTTCTTTGTCCCTCTCTACCAAATTTTCTCATTCTTTCACCTCGCTTCTGAAATCCCCATTTTTTGTTTCCCTGTCTATCAGAAAGTGTCCAAAACCTAGTCAAACCCCAATTACCCATCTGAGTTTTTCCCAATTCCAAATCTTCCATTACTAAATAATCTTTTGTTTGTGTTTTTCTATCCATTTCCTAAAAAAAAAAAAACTCTTGGTTGTGGTTGTCACCCATGCAGGAGCAAAAACCATGGAGGAAGCACTTGCAGCCATCCAAACCAAACTCCAAGATCTGGATGAAAAATTTCTCATCCTCCATCTTCAGCATTCATCCATGAACAATAACCGACAGCCAAAATCTTTTGCAGCCACTAGGTTCTCTTCTTCCAGCAATTTTCATGGGCCGAAGCTTGATTTTCCTTGCTTCAATGGTACTGATCTGACTGGATGGATATACCACGCAGAACAATATTTCAGTCTGCATAATACTTTTGATGTCTAGAAAGTTCCACTTACATCCTTTCATTTGGAACAGGAATCCCTTCAATGGTACCGTTGGTACATCAAAGCTCATCCCGAGCTAAACTAGACAGATTTTTGCCAACTCCTTTTGCCACGATTTGGTCCTAGTGCTTTTGACGACTTCACAGGAGCACGCACTAAACTTCACCAAACTAGCATAGTGAGAGAGTATCAGACAGAATTTGAGAAACTCGCCAATCACACAGAAGGATTGTCTAATGAATTTTATAGGAGTTGTTTTATCAATGGTCTTAAGGATGAAATCCGTTCAGAGGTTAAAATGTTCTGTCCCAACACAATGATGGAAGTCCTAGGTTTGGCTAAGTTGGCAGAAGACAAGCTTGCATCCCAACAGCACTCCAAACCCACTTTTGTTCCCTTCCGAAATATGGGTTCTCAATGACCTCCCATCCCACTAGCTCCTCGACCAACTCCTATCAAGCATTTGTCTGAAACCGAGATGCAGGCACGCCGAGAAAAAGGGCTTTCTTGTAATTGTGATGAGAAATTCACTCGGGGACATAGATGTGTTCAACAAAAGCTCTATCTCTTGGATGTGGATTCTCTACCTACCTCTGAACTTGGTGAAGAAGCTCTAGATACAGTAGATGATCAAGTCGACATTAAACACTCACATGTTGACACCCCATCTCAGGACGACCCACCCACGATCTCTCTCCATGCTGTAATCGATGTCACAACCCCACAAACAATGCAGGTAAGGGGATACTTCAAGAAGTTCCGTCTTACCATACTCATTGATTCTGGTAGCACTCATAACTTCATTGACCCTCGGATTGCTAAACAGGCTGATTTTTTGTCCATCCTTGCTCCAACTTTGAAGTCATGGTTGCCAATGGGGGCACCTTACGTTGCAAGGGGAAGTGTCACAATGTGCATATCTCTATGGAATATTATAACCTGCGCTCTAACATTTTGCCTTGTCCTTAAGCGGATGTGATGTGGTTTTTGGAGTTCAATGGTTACGCACACTTGGCCCCATCTTATGGCATTTTGCTGAACTTTGGATGCAGTTTTCATTCAATGGGGCACAACACAAATTAATGGGCTTACAACCAGGGTCTCTCCGCATCATTAGTTCACATCACCTAGAAAAAAATCCTTACGAAGAATTCACATGGTGTCATCGCTCAGCTCCATTCCATTCAGATGCACCCATCAACGGTCTCCACTACTTCCTTGGATAGATATGCAGGTGTCTTTGCTAAACCAATGAGCTTGCCGCCTTCAAGATACCTTTCCAGTAAGAATTTATTCACATCTACCTCTCAGCAGGAAATGATGGCCATTTTGCATGCAGTAAAGAGGTGGCCACCATACCTATTAGGGAATTATTTCTACATCAAGACTGATCTCCAGAGTCTGGAAAATTTTCTGGAACAATGGGTCTCCTCCCCAACACACCTGAGATGGGTTATCCCTATGCAATCACTTACAAGAAGGGTAAGGACAATATGGTGGCAGATGCTCCTTCTCACACAATTGATGACCCAGTTTCTCTTACAGCTCTTTCTCTGCTTGTTCCAAATTGGTTGCAATATGTTCAACAAGGCTATCTCTTCTATGAACTCCATGTTTATTCATCAGTGGGGCACTCTAGGTTCTTCAAAATGTGTGACCGAGAACAACGCAACTTCTTTTGGCAGGGACTGAAAATGACAATTCAACAGATGGTGGTTGACTGTGATACTTTCCAGGTCAACAAGGGTGAAACGACACTCCTTTCGGGATTGCTCAAACCCTTGCCGATCCCTACACAGCTTTGGCCAACTATTTCTATGGATTTCCTAGAAGTGCTTTGGTGGTACAATACCACATCTCAAAGGACACCATATGAAGCAGTCTATGGACAGACCCCACTAGTTCTTCTTCCATACACCCTTAGCAGCTCCCCAGTTCAGGAAATTGACTCAGTTCTTTGAAACCGAGATCATATTCTTCTCATTCTACAGGACAATCTTCACATGGCCAGAATTCGACTGAAACAACAAGCCGATCAGCCCCATTCTGAGCGCACTTTCCATGCAACTGATAAGGTTCTTCTTCATCTACATCCTTCCAAGAAATCCTCCTTGACACTCCAAAGGCATCAGTGGCCCAAAAAGCAACCCGAGGATGCTATCGGGGAACCACTCCTTCAAATTCTGCAGCAATTTCCCCAACCAAAGCTTTGATGACAAAGCTTTTTCTAAGGAAGAGGGGATGTTAGGAACCTGTGTTAACCCTTCTCTTTGCTATGTTAGTATATTGTTGTTGGATGCATATGCTTTGTAAGTCGTCACGTAGTATTTGTTGATCCATAGTTTATATTAGCCCATAGTATTGACCCATAGTATTGGACGCATATGCTTTGTAAGTCGTCCCGTAGTATTATATGTCCCATGGTTTTGACTCATAGTATTGGGCATAGACATAGTATATAAGTGTGTGTTGAGGTCATTGAAGGCACCATGAAGTTAATTGTATTGAGCTTTCTCAAAGGAGGTTGCCCCCTCGAAGTGGCATGTGATCAATATAAAAGTGATTCTGAGTTATGTTATTTATGATATCTTGTGTATTTGCATTAATTAATTATTGTAGGTTCTTCACAGAGTCACTTGCATTCCTAGTGGGAATAGCTTCCACCCACTTCGTGAAATAAACAATGGATGTAAGGATCCATCGGTGCTGGCCACTAGAATGGGGATTTATTTCTCCAATAAAATCAAGGCCCCACTACTGGAATGGTGCTTCCACCCTGATGGGTCTGAGAGGTAACGGTTGCAGCTTTTACTTTCCCACGAAAATTTGGCATTCTTTGCATGCCCTAATGATCTTGCTTGCATCAGCAAATAGAGTAGGAAAAAAATAGCTTGCTCGCAATATTTTATGAGCTGTCTCCCTCCATGCATGATGGCCCCCACACATACCTTTGTGAAACTCAACAATTATACCCTATGTTTCTTCTTCCACTATACAATTAAGCAAGATGCCAAGTGGATCTTTCCAGAAGAGGTAACCATCCAAAATACAATACTTCACTGCTCTCAGTTTGAGGGCTCTTATTTTGGATTTCTCCATCTCAGGTGGGTAAGTAAGATGTTCTAAAAAGTAAACTATATCCCCGTACCACTTTGATCTCAGAAACTTCTCAACTACTTGGTCGGGAAGGTTTTGTTGACCTTCTTCATTTTCCAGACCAAGGTGTTGATTAATCAAATTGATCTCCAGGGCCTGATAATTGGATTCAGCCAGCAGCTTAGCTAACCTCTGTCCCATTACCAACTTTGTAGGCTTACTATCCATATCATATTCTTGAATCTTGGAAATCCACTTTCCTCCTCTTCCTTCACTATCAGGCTTACATAACATATCTTTAATGGTACTCCTCGGGACATGAGCAATGATCTTGGAATGCAAAACATAGCTCCTAAATGATTTTAGTGCTTTAACAACGGCATAGGCTTGCTTATCCATAGGGCTATATTTTAACTCAACATCTCTCAGGGATCCACTGAAGAAGGCAATGGGTTGTTAATACCCTTCCTGATTTTTTTGCAAAAGGACTGCTGCAATAGTAACCTCAGAGGAAAAAGAGAAAATCAGGAAATATTTGTTGTAGTCCAGGTTAGTCAAAATAGGCGCCTCTCCCAAGGAGGATTTTATATGTTTAAAATCATTCCTTGCGGCTGTGATCTATTTTATCTTAGCATCTTTTCTCATCATGTGAATGATTTCTTTCATTATTTCAGCAAAGTTAGGAATAAATCTTCGTAAAAAAACTATTTTTCCAATGAAAGACTATACCTCCTTTTTATTTCGTGGGAGCTCGATCAGTTTGATGGTTGCCACTCTTTCTGGGTCTATCTTTATGCCATCAGTTGAGACAATATGCCCCAGTAGCTTTCCCTCCATCATGGAAAAAAATTATTTCTTCAGATTGAGAGACAGGCCATACTTTCTGCACTTATCAAAGGTTTGCGTCAGATGTTGAAGGTGGTCCTCGTCAGATTTAGAGAATACGGTCATATCATCCAGATATATCACAATCAATTTGTCCTTTCCACTGACGAATTCTATATCCATAACCCTTTGCAATGTTTCCCCATCATTCATAAGACCGAAAGGAATTTTGTCATACATGAACGTTCACCATGATGTCGTGAAGGCCGTTTTCTCCCAATCATCCAGATGCATTGCGACTTGGTTGTAACCTAAAAATCCGTCCATCATAGAAACTCAAGTTGACCCGAATACCTTTTGCAAGATATGATCCATTTTGGGTAAAGGATAATTATCCTTCAACGAACATTTATTCAAGTTCCTGAAGTCAACACATAGCTGTACCTCACCATTTTTCTTTCTAACCGGTACTAGGTTAGCCACCCATTCTGAATATCTTAGACGGATAATAATTTTTGCATCAAGAAGTTTCCTCACTTCCTTTTCGATTAATGGAAACAATATGGGGTTAACGTGTCTCAAATTTTGCTTAACCGGTTTAGCATCAAGCTTTAAGGGAATTCTATGTTGTATTATGGTAGTATCATAAGTCTGGAGGTCTTCATACTTTCAAGGAAAAACATTTGCATAATATTTGAACAACATTTTGTACCTTTGCCTTTGTTTGCGTGTGAGGGAATAAGAGAGATTAACGAACTTGGGATCTTCTGTGGTGCTAATATTTATTTCTTACACGGCCTCCATCATCGATTGCACCGCTGGTTTGACCGGGATTTCATTTTTGTCGAATAGTTGTTCTAGTGGTACCAGTCCCTTTGGGATGAAGTTATTTTTTAGCTGCAAAACCCTGTGGCCAGCGATTTGCTGCATAAATTCATAACCTCCTACGTCTTCCATCTGTGAATTATATTCTTCCATTTCTCCGGAGCTGCCGTCTATATCAGTACTTGAGAATTCATCAACAAGTAACAAGAAGCACATAATCTGCTAGTCATCCTTGAAAACCTGCCAACTCTTGACATTGTCAGGAATGGAGGGATGGTATCTCATTTCCACTTTGTAATTTAGCTTTGGCTTCTTGGGGGGATGAAAGGAACTTGCCATCATGGCCAAATCATAATCCTGTTGATTTTCTTCCCGATGGACGAAAGTAATATTGAAGGCATCAAAGAAATTCTCAATGAGGTCCCAAGCAAGATTGTGATACGGTCTGAGTCTTGGGTGTTTAGTGTTATATATATTTCTAATCTGATTTACTACAAGCTCAGAGTCTCCGAAGATGGCCAGCTTGGTGATTTTTAAATCCCTTTCCGCTCAGAGGCCAAGGGTGAGCACTTCATATTCAGCAACATTATTTGTGGTATCAAAATCTAGCTTGTAAGACAGATAGACTTAATCTCCGAATGGTGATGATAGTACTGTGCCTGCTCCAGCTTCTTCTTTGGAAGATGCCCCATCGAAGAAGAGCTTCCATACCTGATTCCTATTGTTCTATCGACGACTGGTTCCACCACCTGAGTATGTGCAATTTCTTCTTCAGATGGGTATCATGATGACAACCTATAACATCCCATGTCTTGATCAATTGCATATATAGGGTAGTTCATACGACTGTTCTGGTCACTTATAACATAGGCAAACATAGCTTGTCTGTATAACCGCCTAGTCTATCCATCAAAAACGGGAATGGTAGCATATTTCATGTCCATTTGCATGGTGCCTCCTAGCATTTTAGCCCATCTGTTGGACAGAAGCATGTTGTATTTAGCTGGGACGTCTGCCACCACTACGCCCATAATTACACTTTTGGCCGATATCTAGGCAAGGGTGACCACCAAGTCTTTTATCATCCCTATGCATTTCAATTTTCTTGAATCAAAGCTGTAAAGATCATGATATGGCCTGGTGATCTCCAATCCCAACTGTTCCATGATAACCTTGGGCATTAGTCGGATGCTCCGGAATCCAACATACAATTATGAAGAAGCTTTTCATGTACAATCAAGGTGACATAAAACGGGGTGGTGGGTTCCTCCTTATTATCAACATGTGGTCCACACTGAAAAGCAGGGGCTTCATCGTTCAGATTTTTGGAATCCCGTTGATCAAAGCTTTCGGCTTTGTGCAACATTTTATCAATCTAGCCCTAGTACATAGGATTTCTAATCAACTCAGTCAAGGGAACAACTATTTTTAATTTTTTCAGCTCTTTTTCTATACTGAAAGAAGCATAGCCTTCTCTGGGGGTTGGTTCAACTCTCTTATGTGGGATTATGCCTAGCTGACTTAGACCATCTGGGGCCAAGGCTTCGACTTCTTTGTCTCTAGGGAGATTATTGACTTTGGATAAGATGGGTGCTTGAGGATGCTTCGTTTGAGCTGGCTTACTTGGGGACTTCTTAGGACGTCCGTTTTGTTTATTTACTACTTCTGGCATTGGTCTCAAGTCGTACTTTCTTTGAGCTTTATTTGGCTGAGCATTATGGAAAATAGGACCATCATCAAGGAGTTGGTCATTATCTTGTGATTCAAGGAGATCTAGGTCTATTTCTTCATATAAGAGTGAAGTTTCATAATCTTCTCTGGTAAGGTGCATGAGGTGGGAGTCTTCTTCCATCCAATTTAACTGCTCATCAAATTATTCGTAGTTATCTTCCATTGTGGTTCCAACCATATTGTTTTCCTTCTCACGAACAGGAGTTCTTAACAACTACTCCTCATTTATCTTTTCTGTATATGCCATCTGCGGATTAAACGGTCTCCTGAATTGGTTAGGAGGACGAACAGGTGACTGTCTGTTAGGGCTACTACTCTCTAATTCCATCCTGGTGACTTTATTTGACATGTTCTTGATAATGCGGGTCATCTCATCAATCTTTGCCTCTTGAGAATCTCTTATTTCTGAAGAGATTCCTTCCTCTTTGGCCTTTCCCTTATCCTTTGATTCTATGTCACTAGTCATTTTTATTTTGCCTCCGGCTCTCATATTTCCCTCGACGTATATGGCATCATCCTGCATGTCGATGAGCGAGACTGGTCTTCTTTCCCTCAACGTTATAGCAAAATTTAAGGGGAAAGTAGCTGCATAAGTGACCCGAGTTGATGCTTCCGTAGAAAGAATGTCCTCAGGAATCCTGAAGTACAATTTGTTAAATATTGTTGTAAAGTCGACCATGTTCTCTAGGCTGCTCTTCTTTATAGCAGATAATTTTGTTAAATAATAGAGATTGTCCCGTTTAACTCCCCATTTCTTGACTAACATGGTTTCCAGGATCTCCATCGTACTGATGGAGGCATTAGGTAAAGACCCGAACCATTTTCTGGCCTCTCCTTCCAATGAGTGAGCAAATATTTGCATGAATACATCATCGTGCTCAACCAAGATATTGTTTGTGAAATCTTGGAATCTGTCCACATGGTCCTCAATAGATGTTCCTTTTCTACCATCATACTTGGGAAACAACTTCAAATAATGGGTAGGCATATCATTCAGGGGAGTAGGTAGTTGCAAAGGTCTGTGACGGCTTGGCACCCATCTTGATTCTTTGGGTGGTGGTGGAGGTGGTCCTCCTCCTCCTCCTCCTCCTGACATGAGGTGGTTGACGTTCAAATTCTCCACCTGTGAGGTAACGAAATATTTGGGTGGATTAGTGTGAGTGGAAAACGCTTCACTCACTATAGGGATTCTTTGAAAACTAGGACCAACACAAGGAGTGTGAAGGTCTTGGGAAAATGGTTCTTGCTTAGGGGTTTGGACGACAAACTCCGATGAAGGGAATTGGGGGGCCAAACAAAGGAGAAGTGAAACTTCGCTGATAGCACGACGAGGTATACTCGAATCACCCACATCTATGTCTCCAAGAAATTGAGTCTTCTAGGGCCACAAATTATTCGTGGCTTCGGTTTTGGCAAGTGTGTATTCGTCTAGATGCCAGGTGGATAGCATCCTGCAACTCAATTCCATCCACTGTGAAACTGAGAGCATATAATTTTTTCATTATACCCAGGGAAGATTTATCTTCTTGATTACGTCCCCGGCAATGGCACCAAAAAATATTTTAGTACCAGAGATGTTCTAAGCCTGTCTTTAGAGTTGTGCCTGGGCATCAATAATAATTTCTGAAATTCGTCCTGAATTGAAACATAGCTAATAGAAAATAATTGTAGAATTCCAATCTTAAAACATAAATGGGAAGTATTCCAATGTGGTAGAAATCAAACTTAGAGTAACCAATGCAAAATGAATGGCATAAGATAAGGTACTGCAGAAGTAAATCTTTATCTTATGTTTGAAGAATGACATGTTGAGCCTAAGAGAGGAATTCAACAGTCCTAACAAGATGAACACAGAATGACCATTGAATAATACAAGAGTATCACCTCCAGTCCAAGTAGCATGAATACTTCAATTACTAACCATCTCAGAAGCAATCAAATTAAGAAAACACACTCATATTAAACTCAGAACTGCTTTGTTGATCATACATACATGGAAGGGATGAGAAACAGGAGAAGGAACAAACTGAACACATTAAAACTTTAAATCCATAAAAATCTCCAAGATATGGAAAAATTATTTCTCTTTCTGTATTGATCAAACTATCCAATATATGAAGTGATACTTCTTACAAAAGAGAGCCGACCCTTTGGCTACTTCCTATTTGACTATATATAGCCTTCCTACTGTCTAAAACATAAATGGTTACAATCAGTTACAGCTCAACAACTTTAAGTTTTTTATGTTTATACTCCCTAACAGAGTTTGTTACAATATCAGTCATACGAAAAATTACTGGTTATCCTATGACTGTGACCCGGGATGACTTTGCTATCAAAGTAGTGCATTCAGCTTTGACGAAGTTCGCATCACCTTGAATTATAAGGTATTAACGACGTAACGTCCTTCAGAACTCTCAGGAACCTCTTAAACACTGGTTGGACCACCTACAACCCCATGAAGACGTAGATGAGACCATACTGATGAAGAATGCTTCTTGGCAGACCTCTGCTACCTACTTCTTCTATCCCGTTCAAGCCCTTTGCTCTCAGACCTTACTTTTAATGGGACAAAAGTTCAAATTTGATTCCAACCTCTGGAACAGGACCTGATTTTGTCATTGCTTTGCTAAAACTGCTCAAGTGCTAGTGTTTCAACATTTAATTGTCCTTCGTTGGGACCACCATATCCCCTTCTTCCGTGCTCTTGCGTCCGGAAGACCCATCTCCATATTAACTGATGTAATAGATGAACTCTCATTAGAGGAAATATGGGTAAAAAATGGGCCTCCTAAGGAAAATAATAAGAAAATAATAAAATAAGAGTAGAGAGAGAGTAAAAAAACTACTTTTTTGGATCGTATTTTCAACTTATCTCCTTGTAGGTTTACTCAAATTTCAAGCGGGAGGACTCGTTGGATGCATAATTAAATTGTGCATCGAAAGAGTACCCATGTTGCATACTTTTAACAACATCCACACCATGAAAAATTGAAAATACATTAAAAAACGTGTTTCCAGTGAGAGAAAACACTTTTTTTAATGTATTTTTTATTTTTCATTGTGTGGATGTTGTTAAAAGTATGCAACATGGGTACTCTTTGGATTCATAATTTAATTATGCATCCAACGAGTCCTCCCGCTTGAAATTTGAATAAACCTACAAGGAGATAAGTTGAAAATACGATCCAAAAAAGTAGTTTTTATTTTTTCCCTCCATTTTTTTAGGTGCTCCCTTTTTGGATTTTAAAGCATCTTGATTGGATAATACATGATGACATGGAATTTGTATTATTTTTGGAAGGCCCTTTTTAAATTTAAATTTCCTCTAATGCCTTAGATATCTCAGGTGAGACCTCGGCGTTCTCTTGTTTGATTTTCTGCAAATGTGCATCAGCGGGTTGTTCATGGGCATTGGTCATTCGAACCCTCAGTGCTCCTAGTGATCCCTCTCTCAATATGAAATGCACCATTGGGAACCTCTGTCACTCAGCTTTTGAATTAATAAATCCTGAACAATATGCGTGTCTTCGGCTTCGTGCTCCGGACCGGTGAAGTCTGGGAGCTTTGAAAAACAAAATGGGCCAGCTCGTGGAGTATTTATAGAGCTGCTGGGATGATCCTTGGAAAGAAATCCTGTACTATCACCATAATTACATGATTACCATCTCGAGGTTTGCGTGTTGAGAACAGCTTGCAGTTCGTGCGAAGACGGCGACAGTAATAAGTACTAAGAGGCGCTTCTTCGAACTGACAACGGAGGTTGAAAAGACAAAAACCATCAATGGTTTTCAGGACCCCAAAAAGTGGTCTAGGAAACCCACTTTAAGCCCCCTGAGTAATCCTGGGACTGCCACGTGGAAGGGGTGGTTTTACTTCAGGGGATGGCCAGACGGGATAAACCTTGTGCAACTGTTCATCCCTGAAACTCGGATGACCGTAGATCTTCTGCTAGGATTCCTCAACATCAGTGCCCTAAAATATGCAACTTTCAAGCATGGTCCCCACTCTATATCCAACCCCCGTTTGATACCAGGTGCTTCATAAGACCACCGTGCTTGCTTTGGAGGTTTTAGGGTCCCTAAAAAGTGGTCTAGAAAAACCGCTTTGCAAGCCCTGAACAATTATGAGATGGACACACGTCGACAACGATTTTCTTGTTTGGGGCGACTCCGGAGAGGCCTAACGCGTAGCACCAATGGGTCCTGACTGCACCCATTAAAGAACATTTTCAGCTAACTATTTTTTTGGGCTCCTGTTGCACCCTTAGGCCACTACCGTGCACTATTCCTCCATCTGCCAACGTCATTTTCTGATCTGAATTCGACTTCTGAGATAACTTTTGAAGTTCGGCGATGATCCTACCTCTTACTGATAATAATACTAACAGATCCTGATCCAAAACTGAATACATATCCAGATGTGCTCTTTCTATCATATGTAGAACCTGCAAAATCACTGTTAGTATATCCAATCAACTTAAAATTTGAGTTTGATGTATACTTGATACCAAACTTTGTTGTTCCAACAATATATCTCAGGATCCTCTTTCTAGCTTGCTAGTGGGTGTTCTTTGGTGACTCCATAAATCTTGAAATCACACTTACTACAAACACTATATCAGGTCTTGTTGCATTCATTTACATGAGACTTCCTACCAGTCTCTTATACAATGTTGGATCAACTTTTGACCCATAATTCTCCTTACTATGTTTTGTACCAATTGCAATTGGTGTTACAGCTAGCTTACAATTCATCATTCTGAATATTTTCAGTACATCATTTGCATACTTAGTTTGATTGATAAAAATACCATCATTAGATTGAGTTACTTCAATACCAAGAAAATATTTCATCATTCCTAAATCTGTCATCTCAAATTATGTTTTCATGGATTTCTTAAACTCGTCTACTGAAATATCTCCAGTGCAAATCAAATCATCAACATATAAGCAAACAATCAATATTTTACCTTCTTGGTTTGCCTTTGTATACAAGGCTGGCTCACTTGAACTTCTATTGAATCCTTTACTATTCAAATATTCATCAATCCTAATGTACCATACTCTGGGTGCCTTCTTTAATCCATACAGTGCTTTCTTTAATCTCTAAATTTTGTCATCCTGTCTATCAATTTCATATCCAGGCGGTTGTCTCACATAAACCTCTTCTTCTAAAGATCCATTAAAAAATGCAGACATTACATCCATTTGATGTACATACCATTTATTATGAGGCGCAATGGCTAATACCATCCTTACCATATCAAGTCTCGCTACAGGTGCAAATGTCTCATTATAATCAATACTAGGTTGTTGACTAAACCCTTGAGATACAAGTCTTGCTTTGTATTTTTCAACTTCACCAATACAATTTTTATTATTAGGAAAATCTACAAGATCCCAAGTATTATTTCTTTCTACAGAATCAATTTCTTCATCCATTGATTTTATCCAAACATCCTTTTTAACGGCCTCATCAAAACTTACAGGATCACATGCTATCAATGCAAAATTTGAAACTTTATCTACTTCTTGATTTTCCTCATACAGTTCTCTTAAACTTCAAGTCTTCTGACCTCTAACTCTGTTTCTTAATGAAGCTAATGTAGTATTTGATTCATTACTTACCTCTGATCATGTTCCTTAACGTCCACCAACACTTGATGGTTCACCAAGTTCTTGAGTTTTGGGCATTCTGGCAGGGGTTCTTACTGCTGTGTGTAGAAGTTTGTGGAGTTAATTGTTCTCCATGTATGCCCTACTCATCTTCTTCATCTTCTGTTTGAGATGTAACAGCGTCCTCTGCAACTAACTTATCTATGCTTCCATCCCATGATTCTTCTTCTTTAAACACCACATCTCTACTGATGACATACTTCTTGGTGATGGGATTATAGAGTCTATATGCTTTAGATTATTCACTATATCCAACAAAAATACATTTGTGACTTGTGTCGTCTAACTTTCGCCTCATCTCTTCAGGTACATGTCCATAATCTACACAACCAAAAATTCTTAAATGAGATATGCTGCTACACTTACCATTCCATGCGTGTTGTGGAACTCAGTCCTTCATGCTCTTAGTTGAGCTTCTGTTTAGAATGTACACTGCACAAGTAATATCATCTCCCCAATATTCATCTGAAATACGCTTCTCCTTCATCATACTTCGAGCCATGTTCATAATGGTTTGATTCTTTCTTTCTGCTACTTCGTTTTGCTGTGGAGTGTAGCGAGAAGTAAACTATCTTTTAATGCCATGATATTGACAAAATTCAAAAAAATCATTTAACATACACTCACCTCCTCTATCTAATCTCAAGACTTTAATACATCTATCACTCTCCTTTTCAACCATAGCTTTAAAACTTTTAAACGCATCAAAAGCTTGAGATTTCTGTTTCAACAAATACACCCAAGTTTTTTGACTGAAATCATCAATGAAAGTCATAAAATAAACATTACCAGTCAAAGAAGGTGTTTGCATCGGTCCACACAAATCTATGTGTACCATCTCCAATGGTGCTTTTCCTCTGTATGAGACTCCATAGATGAATTTCTCTCTATGATGCTTTCCGAATATGCATCTCTCACACGAGCTTGCTGGTTGTTGGATACTGGGCAACCCTTTTACCATCTTCTTCTTCTGTAACAAATCTAAGCCACCAAAATGTAAATGTCCATACCTCAAATTCCATAACCATGATTGATCTAAACTCTTAGTTTTATAAGCATTCAAAGTGTTAGTCAAATCATTCCTCATAATCAGCGGAAACATTCTGTTCTTTGTCATTTCTACTCTTGCTATCAACTGCTTACTTGGATATTTGTCATAAATAGTACATACCTTGTTCTTAAAGAACATTATGTACTTCTTCTCTAACAACTGTCCCACACTCAATAAATTACAGATTAAACCAGTAACATAATAAACATCATGAATTGTTTTTCTTTTACCATTATTGGCATATACAGTAATCACACCTTTACCATGAAATTTTACCTTATTGTCATTACCTAACTTCACTTCATACTAAATGCTTTTATCTAGATTTAAAAATATTTCCTTATTTCCAGTCATATGATTGTTGCATGCGTTGTCCAAGAACCATATATCCTTTGAACTTTCATGGATGATATTGCAAGTTAAAAACATAGGATTCTCCTCATGTCCAGTCTCCTCTATAATGTGTGTAGACAACTTACTTGTTTGTGCTTGCTTCTTCCAACACTTGTTAGAAAAATGCCCAAATTTCTTGCAATAGAAACATTGAACTTTAGATCTATCATACCTTTGATTTCTTGGCTGCCACGTTCTGCTGCTACTCACCCTTACACTAGGAGTATTCTAATGTATCTTCTGTTCATATTCTGAATCATTTCTGCTGTAACTATGATCAGCAGTTCAACCTCCTCTTCCTCTGCTACTAGACCTTCCTCTACCTATACCTCTAGTAACATGTAACTGATATTTAAAATCATTTTCTAATGTAGTATCATCATACCTGTTAATTCTTGATTCATGAGCAATTAAAGAATCAGTCAGCTCATCAATGTGCATTTGACTGAGATCTTTAAACTCTTCAATGGGAACAACCACTGCTTCAAATTTCTTTGGAAAACATCTCAGCAATTTCTCAATCACATGCTGATCTGAGAGGTCTTCACCATACTGTCTCAGTTGGTTTACTATGTTCATAACTTGAGTCATAAAATTATCAATAGTCTCACTGTCCTTCCTCTTCAGATTCTCAAAGTCCCTTCTCAAGTTCTGCAACTTAACATTCTTCACCTTGCTCACACCTTGATAGCAAGTTTCAAGAGTGTCCCAAGCTTTCTTTGAAGACTCAGCACTTGATATCTTCGGAAATATGGATTCACTTAGGCCTTGTTGAATAAGGCCAAGAGATTTGTTGTCGTTCTTCATATTATCCTTCAATAGAACACTCTCAGCATTTGACAAAGCCAATTCAGCAGCTTGATTAGCTGGCTTTGGGTAGCCAATTGTAACAAACTCCCAAAGATCCTGAGCTTGCAGAATAGTTCTCATCTTAATAAAGCATGTATCATAATTTCTTTCAGTCAACACAGGAATTTGTGGCTGCACTACAATGTTGTTAGTCGCCATTACTTATTAAATTCCAAATTACTCTAAATAGAAAAACAAGAAAGAAAACTTAAACACGCTCTGGTACCACTATGGGAAGGCAGGGGGGTGTTTATCTTACTTCCAGCAACACACACAGATCTCCAAACTCAGAAATTTCACCTACAGAACAGTCGTAACTGACTGTTGTAGCTAACAATAATCTACAGGACTGTTGTAGCTGATAGTAACAGCTGACTGTAATCTCCATCACAGTCATAGCTCACAGTAACAACTGACTATTTTGGCTATATTTTGATGAACCCCGCATTCATAAACTTGACCAATACTCTATTTCAACAATTAAACATATTTAACTCACAAACTAACTCTAATCCCTTAAGTTGCTACAACAAAATAACTTCAGAATAAATATGAGTTTTCAAACTAAAAAATAACAGAGTATAACAGAAATACACAGTAAAATTCTATGTTCAACTTCAACTAATAATTATATTCAACTCTGTCTCTAAATCACGATTACAATGGTAAGTATTTATAGTGCTTCATCCTAATTGATCATTAAATGCTAAATGACCCTTTGTAACAAAATTTTAACTGCAGAAGTAAATGCTATGTTCTGTTACAGTCTTGAGAAGTTAAAATTACAGGCTGTAGGTGCCTCTTCAAAATTTGATATGCTGCAACAGATGTTTTGAATGTCGCTTCAACTTTAAGGTTTAAGTTAGTTTGATGGTGGAGGCCTCTTCAGGGATTTGAACAGTCAAGAAAATCTGATTTGGTTTGTGTTTTCGATAATTTCTAAGTTTGATGATGGCCTTTCATAAATATAATAAATTATATCTAGGCGGTGGAGATTCTGGCGGACATCTTATCAAACGGTGGAGTAATTAATCCACTTCCAACATAATATTTCCTTTCAAGGCCTTACCGAATTATTAAGAAATATTATGTAAAAAGGGATAGAAAGAAGAGGGACTCACTCACGCAATATTTCCTTGGCCTTGGCCTTTCTTGGCAGTACAATCGAATGAAGTATTGACCTGAAATCAATAAGCTTCTTAGTTTACAAAGTATTGTTTAACTTATCAATTATTATTACTTCGGTAACTAGAGCGAAGGCAAGAAGATAAAAAGATACATCCAAATGAAAATAATAGTAAGAGAATTAATCTGGTAACATGAATCGACGGGGATGCATTATATGGTGTAGATTAAAAATTCGTCGACATTAACGAATCCAATAAATGGACTAATCCAGGTGTCCATGTATATTACATACATCACATGAATGAATCGATGCATTCAACCTTATTTATTTCCTTCCTTCTTTTATAGATGGCATGTTGGAGTTTCTCCCTTCCTACATTTGCTCATCTCCTGCTATCTTTCCTCCCTTTGAACATCATTGCAGGTAATTAGTTAGTGAGGTACATAAGATTATGAATTATTTATTTATTTTCTATTTTTTTAGGATATTACGTGTATAAATGGTATCAAATATTTGAATTGTTGATCCTCACCCCCTGAAGTCGGGTGAGCCTCTTCGCTCCTCACCCAAAAATTTAACTTTGTGCTCTTTCTAAATCTCGACCTGATCTAATGGAGTTACTCTTCAGGAAGAGTACATCACTCTTGATTTCATTAAGGTCGAGTACATTGAAGACTTTCGCTGGCCCTCCCTTTCATAAATGGGGAACTATTACAGTGAAAGATGGAAATTAAGGGGAAAGATAATGGGCGATGAACAAGAATTTCCCAGCTTTACTGGCCAAGTCCAAATTCTATCCGCTTCCAAGCACATGATCACATTAATAATAGAAGGAATAATTAGTTGCGGGTACCTTTACTGAACTATGCGAAGGGTTACCTGATATAATATCCTATGAGCTACCTATGGTATTTGTCTTTTATGGTCCTTCTTTGTGGGGCTAAGATAGTTCTGGGGGGAATAAAAAACCCTTCGCCTATTTAAGTGGCCATAGATAGGGGCCTTAGAGGAGGACATAGATAGGGGCCTTAGAGGAGGTCATTATAGAAATTCCTAGGCATATTTAATTCTATTTTTGGGGACTCTCCTAGCTCTATATCCTGCCTGGTAACAAGATTTTTTTCCATAATCTAGGTAGGAAAGAGATAAGAAAAAATCCAAGGAATAGGTTAACTCAGTGGTCTCACAACTAGCACAACCTATTACCTAATGACTATGAACACCGATAGGAATCAGCAACGAAAAAATGGATCTAAATTTTAAAGGTTAAATTAATCTTCTAGTTTTCATTTAAATTTTTTTAAACATTATTGAAAAAATTAAACCAATGGTTGCATTGAAGAGTAAGACCATCGTTGCGAAAGCAAGATCGTATTCGGCCTTATGGAGGATCTTCACCAACCACTTCACTACATACATTGTCAGATGGCCTTACTGCACACATCGATGCCCTGGGACATCTTAAGCTACTGGCGATAAATTCTCCATGACCATGGCCACAAATCCTCCGTGACCATGGCCACAAATACTACGCGATCATAAATTATTCGCCACAAATGCTAGCAATCTTAAACTGCTGGGACCATAAATTATTTTTGCAAACTCCATATCGCACACCCTATTTGAGTTCAAACGGAGATTTTTCCTATTGGAAGGATTTCAAATAGAAGGTGCTACAATCCATAGCCATGCTAGGAATAAAATCCAGTGGAACATAAAGTACATGAATATACATAGATGTGGAAAAAAAAATAGAATACAAACCATTGGTGAGATGTGGAAAAGGAACATGCAATCAATTAACATCCCCCTAGCCATTAACGCTTTAATCATGTTGTGGAAGTAATGCATTTAGATTATAAATTGCATGGATTTTATGTACTGTAGAAGTTAAATGGAACAATAACTGCATAAGGTTTATTAATAAGATTACTCATTGTAACACAGTTTATTAACACGTGTTGTAACACTCGTTAACACATTAGTAAATATGGTCCATTGATATGTATAGATGACAAAGGATATTGAAGAACAATAAATCAAGTTGATTAAAGACCACATTTCCCATCCAAATCCCGTGCAAAGTTGAAATAGGACACCTATTTGTGTAATAACCACCATGCAGTGGTGATAAATTAGGTCCCCGGAGAGATACGTGGTGGTCTCAGGAGAAAATTCACCTTATACTATAAGGATAGTGTATTCCCCTATCACCTGTGGAGAATTCATCTTGTCTATCCCCCATAAATGCAATGTGTGGCATTCCTCAACTCTTGGCTATCTTAAGAGGGCCCTCGACCAAATAGTTCTCTCACTCAACTGGTGATCTTCTATTACGAAATAAATTTATGCCAACTGCATTACATATGTAATATATATCGACCCTATATATCCTAATTGCATCCATCCATGCAATCACATTAGAAGAGATACATCAGATCTCATTGTACACACAAACATGTATATATGTCTCTCTTAATATAGGGAGATGGAAATGGAGATAAAAATAGAAAGGTGGCCTCAACAAGTGCGGGCCACCATTACAGGCCTCATAAGTCAATCGGTCACCTGGATGGCCAAGTGGTGGGTGTGGTAGTACGGATGTTGGATAAAAAACATTAGACTTTGGCTTATATGGAGATAGCTAAATGGTTGGGCTTAGATCTCTATGGGTTTGATTGCTTTCTTGTTTATGGTTATAGGCTTGGATCTTAGGATGGTCCTAGAACTACTATCTCTACCTATGATGCTACTGGTGTACCTGGAATTGCTTCATATTATTTAATTGTCTCTACGTCTATAACTGCTCCTGCTCCTACTACCTTGGCCTTTCCTATGCCTTTGTACCTGGATATTAGCTTGGATACACATCTTAATCCGTAACTAGTAGGGATGCTATATCTGATGTTATTAGTGGTGGTGCTTGCTTTTCTACTGAAGTCTATGCTCTCTCCATTTCCTACAAATAGTTTTGATTGGTAAAAATATCTCTTGCTTTCTTGACACATGTTCTATGTGCCATCGTGGTGCCCCTCATTTAGCTCAATTCTCCAAGTTCCTTTTTCTTTTATTAAATCAATAAAATTAATAGTTTTTTGTGCAAAGTGTCACTCAGTGTTTTTGAGTTTTTAATAACTCTTACAAAAAAAAAATTGTCACAAGTATTAAATCAAAATTAAATAATAATGTCTTGGAGGTATCACATTTCTCCCCCGCTTATTCTTAACACCATCATCGGTGTTCTTTATTCTGAGCTCTCTTTCTCATTCCAGAACATGGATGGATATGTCTCTCGCATTTTATCCTCCATTTCCCAAGTTGCCTCTTTAGGGATGAAGTGCTTCCGTTGCACTTTTATTTAAACGCTGACTCGATTCCGTAGCATTCGTTCCTTCCTGTCTAGGATGCAGAAAGGTTCAGTCTGGAACTCGCCCTCAGGTTCTACCTGAATCACATTCCATCCAATTACATGAGTAGCATCATGCATGTATTTTTTTAACAAATAAATATGAAATACATCGTGCACTTTTATAGTAGGGGGGAGTGCAAGATCATAGGCTACCGGACCTATCTTAGCTAACACTTTGAAAGGCCCACAATACCTGGGTGCCAGCTTGGAACACCTTCCCAAACTCAAGGTACTCTTATTTGGTTTTACCTTTAGATATACATGATCAGAAATGTTGAAGTCTCTTGGAGTTCTTTTTAAATCCACATAACTATTCTATCGATCATGGGAAACTTTTAAGTTTTGTTACACCCCTTTCACCATCTGTTCCATCTCCTTTAACATGTCAAGTCCTAGAACAATCCTATAAACAGGGTTATCCCAAGACATAGGCATGTGGAATTTTAAACCATATTTTACTTCAAATGGACTCATTTTTAATGAAGCTTGATATCCATTATTATAAGCAAATTCTACTAAAGGCAAATAGTCTTCCCATTTACTTGGTTTATCCATTACATAAATTCACAACATATCTTCTAACACTTGGTTAATTTTTAATTTTTTCCATCTGTTTGAGGATGGTAAGTAGTACTGAAATCCAGTTGTGTGTCTGCACCTTTAAACAAGGAATTCCAAAAATTACTTGTAAATTTTGCATCTCTATTAGAAATCACAACTTTCAGAATACCATGCAAAAGGAAAATTTATTTCATAAAAATATCAGCTATGTTAATTGTTTAAAGGTAGATTTCACAAGTATGATGTGTGCATATTTACTTAACTTATCAACAACTACTATTAGTGAGTCATGTTGTTTATTCGTTTTAGGTAATCCTCTTATAAAGTCCATGCTTATTATCTCCCACTTCCATTATGGAACAGGTAAGGGTTCAAAGTAGCATGACAGGATGTTGATGTTATGTTTTTACATGATGGCATTCAATGCATCTAACAGCTAGCTAATTTGCAACAGCATTCTTCATGTTAGGCCAATAATAACTTCTTCTTAGCTTTGTTATCATATTTTGTTATCCCGAATGTCCTAAATACGGTTTCTTATGTAACTCATTCATGATTAATTGCTTAACTTCTTCAGAATTTGGTATATATAATCGATTTTTATAGACTGACAAGTATTTTGAGCTTATGGAATAGACTGAGAATTCATTTCTGTTAACATCTTTTTCCAACTATTCTTTAATTTTTAAGTATTCTTCATCATTTTTAGCTGCATCTTTTATCGTATCTTCAAGATTTGTCTTATAACTGCTAAAAGAAGTCGAACAATGTGGAATGGCATTCCTACTCAGGGCGTCCGCCACTTTGTTCTCTTTTCCTTTAATGTGTTTAATTTCAAAATCATACTCGCTCAAGAAGGCTAACCACCTTGCTTGGAGAGAATTTAAACTTTGTTGATCAAAAAAATATTTTAACCTTAAGTTATCATACATTAAAGTGAATTTTCTTCCTATTACGTTATGTCTCCACATTCTTAATGCATGTATTATAGAAGCTAGTTCTAATTCATGTGTTGCATAGTTATGTTCATGTTCTTTAAGTTTTGTTGACTCATATCTTATTACATAATCCTCTTGTAGTAGAATGCCACCTAATCCCTATAACCAGACATGCGTACATACAACGAAGTCCTTGTACAGATCCTCTACTCTCAAAATAGGTGCGGTGGTCAGCAAGTGTTTAAGCTTTTCAAGGCTTTCATGACATTTATTAGACCATATGAATTTAGTTCCTTTATTTTGAAGTGAATTTATCGGGTAAGAAATTATAGATAACCCCTCAATGAACCTACGGTAGTAACCTGTGAACCCCATAAACTTGAATCGAATCCCGATTACATCCTCAGGAATTGGACAATCAATGATTGCCTTGTTTTATCTGGGTCTACAGAAATGTCTTCCTTAGATATTACATGACCTAGGTATTGAATTTTATCTTGAAATAAATCACATTTACTAAACTTTGCATAGAGTTTATGTTTAAGGTTTGTAAGACCAAATTTAAATGTTCTCCATGCTCTTCTTCATTGTAACACACTCAATTATCCAAGTTAGTATTTGGGTGAATTTTTCAAAACATTTTACAATGATTGACTTAAAATGCAAAGTACTACTCCTAGTACATTTCACATAATTCATTTGTGTGGATTTCGTCTTAACTATAATCTTAAAATAAGAGTAGTAAGTTTATGAGGTCCTCTTCATAAAATAAATGTAAACATATCATATCATAGTTTTACTTCATAGGTTCCCTAAATTCTTTTGGTTGGACCTTACATTTTAAAGTATCTATAATCCATTCTATGTAACCCTTCATTTTAATGCACCTTCTAGCTTAACATAGAAATCTCTAATGAAAAGGTAGTAAACCCTACCAAGGGTCTATCCATATAACTATTATATACATTTGAAGAAATTATCATTAACTCTTATGAGATATATCTTCACACTCTTACATTAATACGAAACCAGTTCTCCATTGAAATCTAATAATAGGAAAGATCTTCAACCTTTTTATAATGGAACTTACTTGGGTCGAGAAACATAAGACCTCTATATTTGTAATAACATAATGACGATCAGTACCAAATAAGAGATGTTCAAGCATTCCTAATACATGCATAATTGTTCATGTCAATTCTTCCTGGACACATTATCTTTATAAATATTGCTACTCATACAACAGAATTTACTCATTTAATATAAAATAATATTTGCATGATAAAGGAGCTTAATGATAATTCATATAGTTTAATCGACAACAAATGTCATAATTACACATATGAAATAGAGACCATATTTACACAGTTCACCCAAATCTATGGGCTACGTCCACAAAGAAATGTCACATCATTATTCACCAATTCAAGGGGTTACATCCTGCAACACAGTGGTTGCAATCTTTATTTTCCAATGTCTCAAAGCACGCTGGCTTTCACACTAACATCAATATAAATACAGAGATCCCTTTGACCAGATATATGTATAAATAACCGAATTAGATCTACATAATAAAATATAACCTATTTCCATGAATCAACGCGGCATTCTTAGAGATCAAAGTACAAAGTTAGATCACATAAGACAAAACAAACATGTTTCCATGGACCAACGTGGCATTCGGAGAGATCAATTGGGTATCCACGATTTCGTTACAGCAGCAATAGAATAACCTGGGATCAAAGAGAAACTATACATAAGACATACACTATATATATAGGTAATATATATTAAAACATAGATCAATTGGGTATCCATGATTTTGTTTCAATGACAATAGAATAACCAGGGATCACAGAGATCACATTTCATGGTAACCTGAACCTTCCTTCTCGGCATGTACACAAAAGACCCTTAACTATTTTGACAGCTAGTAAAAATACCATTTTAACTTATTAATAAAATATCGACGCGCATCCACAAGAGACATTTCTTAGTATCGACATTATCGATCTCAATGCAGAGTTTAACTCTGTTATCGATTTAGGGTGAAATACATTCATATAGAAGTAAAAATACCATTTTAACTTGTTAATAAAATACTGACCCGCATCCACATGAGTCACTTCTCATCGACATTTTCGATATGAAAACAGAGATCTCCTCTGCTACTAATTGGCGAGGTAAGATACTTCAACGGAAGTAAATATTAGTAAAACGCATCAATTAGAAATATTATGGATCGACGTCATTGATCAAAACAGAGCTTCTCTCTCTTCTCTTGGTTATCAGGTTAAATACTTCACGCAGAAGTAATATCAGCAAAACGCATCAAATAGAAATATTATGGATCGACATCATCGATCAAAACAGAGCTTCTCTTTCTGCTCTCAGTTATCAGGTTAAATACATATAACAATGCATTTACAATGACATGCATCAATACAAAGGTAAAATCAACCTACACAGGGATCTACATTGTCCAAACATGCTACCAGTTCAATACAAAGGTAATGAAACTTATACAGGGATCTATGATGTCCCATACCCATTGATCTACGTTTTCCCATACCTGCTCTAATTGAAAGTAGCATGATCCTTTATTTCTTCCCACAGAGTCTCCTTCTACGAGACTGTGTGACTCTCTTTTTATCCTCCTACGGAGTCTCCTCTCCCCAAGACTGTGTGACTCTCATTTTCTCCTCCCGCAAAGTCCCCTCTCCCCGAAATTGCGTGACTTTGATCCCCTTTCAATCCAGATTCTCCTTCTATTTAACACTCTCCCCGCATCTTCTCCCAGTATCGGTTTTACCTTGGGAGGTCCTCCAAGCATGGATAATATCCTTTCCACAAGAAACAAAGGAAGGTGGTACTACCACTTGGTATCTAGGAGATGACTTTTTTCAAAAATAAGGGGACAAACGCCCTCGCAAATCTCCCAGGAGATTTCCCTCACGTCTTCCATCTTCTACTCAAAAATAGAGAAACAAAAAATCCTTAAGTCGTTTTCTTTTTAATAAATATATATGCATACCCTTATTCTTATAATAACTCTTTTTAGTTCTAGCTTATATTTTTATAAAATACTTTTATATAAGCAATAGTACTTTTATTATCAAATTATTTTAGTAGGAAGCCTCCTTTATTTCCATGATTGTAATATTTTAGTGCTCCGTCAGAATAATAATAATGTTTTTCAATAATGAAAGGAAAATAATCAAATCTTATTTATATTCTTTAAGCCTATAAGGAAAATATGTCACTTAAATGTAACATCAAGACTCCTAATCATCATTACTAGGTTTTCAAGGTTTCCCTTTACTTTTTCTCCTCCCCCTAATATCGATTTACTCATGAGGATTTACTGATTCTATTAAGTAACTTTAAAACTATAGTTTAGAAGCTCTAATAATAAAATTATTTGGCACCAAATTCCATTTTTTAAAAGCAATAAGATAGATAGGATTATCCTTTAATCCTATTAAATTTATAAGGGTAATA
Source organism: Larix kaempferi (assembly GCA_027924585.1). Classification (NCBI taxonomy): domain Eukaryota; kingdom Viridiplantae; phylum Streptophyta; class Pinopsida; order Pinales; family Pinaceae; genus Larix; species Larix kaempferi. The sequence continues at coordinate 2,152,292 of BSBM01000156.1, read as the reverse complement.
GGATTTCCCTTCAATAATGAGATCTTATATGCCCACTATTTGTCAACCGTCACTTATTAATTTTAGTTTATTCTAGTTTTAATTCAACTTACGATAGCTCCCGAGAGTTTAGACCTTAAGTGAATAATTATTCTTTGGTATCCCAACTAGGATGAACTATTATTTTTGGGTTAACATACTTAAGAGTATACTTAAACCTAAGGTCATCCAACTCATGGATTCCTAGCCCATTCACCTCTCCCCCTAGTAGATTCGTTTTCCCAACGTTTAGTCGTGTCACCACCTCCAGCCTCCTAGAATTCAGATTTTCAACTAGAAATAAATAACAAAAACTACGAGGTTCACTGGTGGGGCCTTGGCCTTGAGCTCCTCATCAGAACTGGTATAACATTTACATTTTAATTTACAAAAAGTAAGGGGAAAAATAGGGATGTTACATCCTTTCCCCCTTAAAGATAACACAGTCCTTGGTGTTTATGCTCTTCAAAACTTGTCTGCAACTCTGCAACATCATTTTCTCCTTTTGATACTCTTAATCATCTTCGTATTTCACGCTTTCTGCAAGTCTCTATTGTTCGTCCTTCTTTCATAACCTGCACTATTACGCAACCAAACTAGATCTTCTAAATTTGTTCTGTAAGAACATATCATTATTTTCAATTCAAATCAGAACATAAACAATGAGTCATTTTTGCAACACAACATTTTCTATTCATGGAACATCTTTTAGCCCTTGTTTCTGCTTTTAATATAATACAGGATTATTTTTCAATATAACTCAAAATAATTCATAAGTAATCGAGTTTTACTTATCTTTTGGAGGAAACCTTTTACCTCCAATACTTGGACACTATAACTAGTCCTTAACTTGGGGTAGACATTTCCTTCATTCATAGGTTAGCATCATTTATTTCACATAATTTCAAGCAGTAAACTTAAAATTCATCTTTCATCCTCACCCTCGAGGGAATTTTGTCTACTCAAGTTTTATCACATTCACACATTCAATAGTTTAGTTACTTGGAAATCCTTTGATATGTCTCATTGTTATATCATGGAGATTTGAATGACTTCAACAACACTGTTGAACACAGATCTCTCAATTTGTCACCAATTTACGTGTGGTCTTAGAGGCTTTTAAACTTTTGAGAGTACTCCTCTTTTGATTGCTAGTCAAATGTTTTCCTTCTCAAAAACATCAAACAATGTCCTGTCTTCCAAATGTTAAATTGTGTGCCTAGTTATTTTCCATTGATATCACAGACTCTTTCTCTTTTCCACTCAATCCCCCTAGGCTTCAGTCTAGGAAATTTTTCCACCTAGGAAAATTATTTAGCAAGTAGAGTTGGATCATCAATTCTGCCACTGGGTGTTTTCGTAACACTCAGAGGAAAGGTTCTATTCCCCTCAAGCCCTCTCGCTTGAGTCTAGAAAGATTATTTTTCCCCTCAAGCCTTCTCGCTTGAGTCCAAGGAAAATTATTTCCCCCCCAAGCCCTCTCGCTTGAGTCCAGGAAAAATTCTTAATAACAATCATTATTATTTCTTGCATTTTTGTTAATCACAACATGCAACATAGTATCATCAAATAGTTTCACCTATTTACTTATCATATTCCATGATTTTTAATGATTTGTACATCAATAACATAAATCTACCATCATTCATGGTTCATGCAATCCTGTAATCCACACTATAATAAGATGTAAAATAAATCATTACTCACTCTTGAGCGATTTAGCTCAATTTATTTGTACAAGTGGATTTATAATCAATGTTCCACTTTGATCATGACATCGGTCATAATCATGGTAAAATCCTGCAATGTTAGTACATAAATAAAATTATCCACCATTAATCCATGGTTCATAAAATCTTGTAATCCAACAAATATAACAAGATGTAAAAAGTAAACTATCACTCACTCTTGAGTGGTTTAACTCATCTACTTAAACCAGTGAATTTATAATTAACATTCCCTTTTGATTGGTCATATTCATGGTATAATCATGCAATGTTAGAACATAACCTTTTATTTGATTATACCACTATACGACATCCATTCACTTATTAGCTTCAATTATTAATAACATCTAATCATCTTTCATTATCCTTGGATAGCTATCAGTGAAATATAACATACCCATATCAGCATTTTATAGGAAGAAAATGTATAACATTTTCTTTAAACAAAGAAATCATTTCCTTCAATTCAAAATCATCAACATCAATTCATAATTATTCAGTCTACTAAATCCTTGACTATATTTATCAAGCATTAAGACGAAGAACATGCTAAATTCATTCTCAAAGGTAGAAAATGCTTAGACTACATTCTTACTTCCTTTGTCATCCAGTCAACCGAACATGTAAAACTTCTAATATTTGTAAACAAGAAAATTCCAATAATTATATCCTTCGTATAAGAAAGGGTACAGCCTTTACATCCTTTCTTATCATCGCGATAAGGTTTAAATCTTTCCATAAGAAAAACCATACATCTCTATATAATAGTTAACATACCCATATCAGCATTTTATAGGAAGAAAATGTATAACATTTTCTTTAAACAAAGAAATCATTTCCTTCAATTCAAAATCATCAACATCAATTCATAATTATTCAGTCTACTAAATCCTTGACTATATTTATCAAGCATTAAGACGAAGAACATGCTAAATTCATTCTCAAAGGTAGAAAATGCTTAGACTACATTCTTACTTCCTTTGTCATCCAGTCAACCGAACATGTAAAACTTCTAATATTTGTAAACAAGAAAATTCCAATAATTATATCCTTCGTATAAGAAAGGGTACAGCCTTTACATCCTTTCTTATCATCGCAATAAGGTTTAAATCTTTCCATAAGAAAAACCATACATCTCTATATAATAGTTATGAAAATGTATCATAGTTTTACTTCATAGGTTCCCTGCATCCTTTTGGTTGGACCTTACATTTTAAAGTCTCTATAATCTATTCTATGTAACCCTTCATTTTAATGCACCTTCTAGCTTAACATAGAAATCTATAATGAAAAGTTAGTAAACCCTACCAAGGGTCTACCCATATAACTATTATATACATTTGAAAAAATTATCATTAACTCTTATGAGATCTATCTTCACACTCTTATATTAATACGAAACCAGTTCTCCTTTGAAATCTAATAACAGGAAATATCTTCAACATTTTTATAATGGAACTTACTTGGGTTGAGAAACATAAGACCGCTATCTTCGTAATAGCATAATGATGATTAGTACCAAATAAGAGATGTTCAAGCATTCCTAATACATGCATAATCATTCATGTTGATTCTTCCTGCACACATTATCTTTATAAATATTGCTACTCATACAACATAATTTACGTATTTAATATAAAATAACTTTTGCATGATAAAGGAACTTAACGATAATTCATCTAGTTTGATCGATAACAAATGTCATAATTACACATATGAAATAGAGACCATATATACGTGGTTCACCCAAATCTATGGGCTACATCCACAAAGAAATGTCACATCATTATTCATCAATTTGAGGGGTTGCATCCTACAACACAGTGGTTGCAATCTTTATTTTCCACTTTCTCAAAGCACGTTGGCTTTCACACTAACATCAATATAAATACAGAGATCCTTTTGACTAGATATATGTATAAATAACTCAATTATATCTAGATAATAAATATAACCTATTGCCATGAATCAACGTGGAATTCGAAGAGATCAAAGTACAGAGTTAGATCACATAAGACAAAACAAACATGTTGCCATGGACCAACGCGGCATTCGCTGAGATAAATTGGGTATCCACGATTTCGTTACAGAAGCAATAGAATAACCCGGGATCAAAGAGAAACTATACATAAGACCTACACTATATATATAGGTAATATATATTAAAACATAGATCAATTGGGTATCTATGATTTTGTTTCAACAACAATAGAATAACCAAGGATCACAGAGATCACATTTCATGGTAGCCTAAAGCTTCCTTCTCGACTTGTACACAAAAGACCCTTAACTATTTTGACAGCTAGTAAAAATACCATTTTAACTTATTAATATAATATTGACCCACATCCACAAGAGTCATTTATCATCGACATTATCTATCTAAATGCAGAGTTTAACACTGTTATTGATTTAGGGTGAAATACATTCATACAGAAGTAAAAATACCATTTTAACTTGTTAATAAAATACTGACCCGTATCCACATGAGTCACTTCTCATCGACATTTTTTATCTGAAAACAGAGATCTCCTCTGCTACTGATTGGTGAGGTAAGATACTTCAACAGAAGCAAATATCAGTAAAACGCATCAATTAGAAATATTATGGATCGACATCATTGATCAAAACGGAGCTTCTCTCTCTTCTCTCGGTTACCAGGTTAAATACTTCACGTAGAAGTAATATCAACAAAATGCATCAAATAGAAATATTATGGATCGACATCATCGATCAAAACAAAGCTTCTCTCTCTACTCTCGGTTATTAGGTTAAATACATATAACAATGCATTTAAAATGACATGCATCAATACAAAGGTAAAAGCAACCTACAGAGGGATCTACATTTTCCATACATGATACCAGCTCAATACAGAGGTAATGAAACTTATACAGGGATCTATGATGTCCCATACCCAGGGATTGTACCATACCTTCTCCAATCACAAGCAACATGATCCTTTCTTTCTTCCTATAGATTCTCCTTCTCCGAGACTGCGTGAATCTCTTTTTCTCCTCCCGCAGAGTCTCCTCTCCCTGAGACTGCATGACTCTCATTTTATCCTTCCACGGAGTCTCCTCTCCCCAAGATTGCATGACTCTGATCCCCTTTCAACCCAGAGTCTCCTTCTATTTAACACTCTCCCTGCATCTTCTACCAGTATCATTTTTACCTTGGGAGGTCCGCCAAGCGTGGATAAGATCCTTTCCACAAGAAACAAAGGAAGGTGGTACTGCCACTTGGTATCTAGGAGATGACTTTTGTCAAAAATAAGAGTACAAACACCCTAGAAAATCTCCCAGGTGATTTCCCCCACGTCTTCCATCCTCGACTCAAAAATAGAGAAACAAAAAGTCCTTAATTCATTTTATTTTTAAAGAATATATATGTATACCTTTATTCTTATAATAAATCTTTTTAGTTCTAGCTTATATTTCTATAAAATACTTTTATATAAGCAATAGTACTTTTATTATCAAATTATTTTAGTAGGAAACCTCCTTTTTTTCCATGATCGTAATATTCTAGTGCTCCATTAGAATAATAATAATGTTTTTCAATAATGAAAGGAAACTAATCAAAGATTATTTATATTCTTTAAGCCTATAAGAAAAATATTTCACTTAAATGTACCATCAAGACTCCTAATCATCATTACTAGGTTTTCAAGGTTTCCCTTTACTTTTACTCCTCCCCCTAATATCGATTTACTCATGAGGATTTACCGATTCTATTAAGTAACTTTAAAACTATAGTTTAGAAGTTCTAATAATAAAATTCTTTGGCACCAAATGCCATTTTTTAAAAGCAATAAGATAGATAGGATAATCATTTAATCCTATTAAATTTATAAGGGTAATAGGATTTCCTTTCAATAATGAGATCTTATATGCCCACTATTTTTCAACCGTCACTTAGTAATTTTAGTTTATTCAAGTTTTAATTCAACTTAGGATAGCTCCCGAGAGTTTATACCTTAAGTGAAGAATTATTATTTTGTATCCCAACTAGGATGAACTATTATTTTCAGGTTAACATACTTAAGAGTATACTTAAACCTAAGGCCATCCAACTTGTGGATTCCTATCCCATTCACCTCTCCCCCTAGAAGATCCGTTTTCCTGTCATTTAGTAGCATCACCACCTCCAGTCTCCTAGAATTCAGATTTTCAACTAGAAATAAATAACAAAAAATGCAAGGTTCACTGGTGGGGCCTTAGCCTTGAGCTCCTCGCCAGAACTAGTATAGCATTTACATTTTAATTTACAAAAAGTAAGGGGAAAAATAGGGATGTTACATTCATTAAACATATGAACATGGTTGGAGCATCAGTCAATCCAAATGGTACAACCAAGAACTCGTAATTCCCGTATTGTGTTCTAAATGTTCTTTTATGAGCATCCTCATCTTTAATTCTTACTCGAGGGTACCCAGAACTTAAGTCAATCATAGATAATAACGTAGCTCCACATACCTGATCAAACATGTCATTGATGCAAGGGAGAGGGTATCTATTTTTAATTGTCATTTTATTTAATTTTCTATAATCAATACAAAGTCTTAATGTGCCATTTTTATTTTTAACAAACAAAACTGGTGCTCCCCAAGGAAACACACTAAGTCTTATATATTCTATATCTATTAATTCTTGCAGTTAGAGTTTCAATTCCACCAACTCAGGTGTATTCATTCTATAAGGATCCTTTGAGGCAGAAACTACTCCTTGTACCAACTCAATGGTAAATTCAATATCCCTCCTTACAGGTAGTCCAAGTATCTCTTCTGGAAAACATCTTTAATTTCATTTAAAAGAGGAAAATATTCCAAAATAGGTTTTTTTTTATCATCATTATTTTCGGTGATATGCACAGCAAACAATCTACATCCTTTCCTAGAACACTTTTTCAATTGCAAGGAAGATATTTTCCTAGTAAGAATCTTTTTTGGAATGCCTCTAACCATTATATTTTCACCATTTTCATCAATACAAGTAAAAGCTTTCTCAAAGCAATTTACTACAACTCTATGTTTTTCTAGCCAATCCATGCCAATTAATACATCATATGATCCTAATGGAAGAATCATCAAATCTACTTTTGTAACCAAATCTTGTATATGAACTTGACAACTAGAAATAAAACTCGTTACCTTTCTTTTTGTCCCTGTGGCTAATTGTACTAACCATGACTTTTCAAAATCATACTTTTTCATTTTACACAAATATGCCATCTTAGGAGATATGTAACTTAAAGTAGATCAAGAATCAATTAATATAGAAATAGCTTTGTCAAATATCTTACCATCTACCTTGATCATGGAAGGTTGATAATCTGCTTGATGATTATCCAAGGCTGTGCTTATCTTCAGTATGTTCCGAGCAACCTATCCAACTGTGGTTGCTTCCCGAATAGTGTGAATATTCTGATTATCCTTCTTATGAGGAAAATCATGATAGAAATGATGCTCCCCATAGCCCCAACACTGTAAAGGTTCTCTTTTTATTTCTTCTTTATTTTTATTAAAGAGATTATCTTTATACTCAGGTCTTATTGTTTGTTTTTATTCAGTTCTTATTTTTTGTTGTCTATCCTTAAAAGTATTCCTCTGAAAAATCTTATGTTTATTGAAGGGTTTGAATTCTCTTCTTTTAAAATTACTCCCTTCTTTCTCCTTGAAATTATAAGCATTTGTATTCTTACTTTTTGATTGATCATAAGTTAATTTGGCCTTTCTCATTGCTTCATATAAAGTTTTTGGTTCATCAAACTCTAATTTGTCTTTATAAAAGCTAGGTAAGCAACCTAGAAATCTTTGAATTTTAGGTTTTTATTCGTTTAGGTAAGGAACATATATTAACAAGGATACAAATTTAGTACAGAAGTCGTGCATAGACATTGATCCCAGTATTAGCTCATAAAATTATTTCACCTTCCCGTCATAGTAATACTCTGAGAGGTATTCCTTTTAAAATTCCTTTTTAAACTAGTTCCAACTAACTTTTCTATCATTAATTCTTTTAGATATTTTTAAGTCTTGCCACCAAATCTCGGTCTTCTCGACTAGATTGAAGATGGTCATTTTACCCTTCATAGATTTGGAATAGTTGTACATAGTAAAGTACTTCTTCATCCCCGATATCCAAGCCTCAACTTCTTCTCCATTTTTTACTTCGACGACAAAGGTAGGAGGCTTTGTTTTTTAAAATTATCATGTTTTCCCATATTTATATTTTCTCTTCTTCCTTCGTCTATCGTCAGAGCTGCTACTAAAATCTTTTGAATCACTAGTTATAAGGTTCCATTAGAAGAAGGACATTCACCAGATGAGTTTTCTTGTTTACTTTTCTTCTTGTCATTATCATTAGTTATCTCATTCAACTTAGATAGTAAAGCTTCATTTAAGTCTTCCTGGGTTTTCAGTACCCTCTCATGTTCAGTCTTAAAGTTCATCAATTTGACTTGCAAATCTCTTACTATTTGTAAAATCTCATTATTAACATTGTTATTCTCATCATTAAGTTCAACCCAAACAGGTGGGTTAGGGGATCGTCTTCCGACCTTTTCTTCCTGTGGTTTACTAAAACAAAAATTATTCTATGTATGAAAGAATAACAAAATATGGGCATGTGCAAGCTAATGAGGGTCACTTTTGGCGCGTTAGATGCAATAGAAAACTGAAAAATCAGGCATCCCTCAACTTACTTGGTTTTTTTGAGATACTTACACAAGATAGCTTGCATCGAGTAAAAAAGATGAAACATAGGAAATTGAGTCATGTTTCCGAATATATAGGTTTTAAGTATTGAAAAATTACATAACTATGTCAAATTTCATTTTTTCTAACAGTCATTTTTTGTTTTGGCAAATGATAAGGTATATGTTTTTGTGGGTGCAACCTTTTAGTGCCTAAATGATGGTTTCATGCTACAAAAATTGGTATAAATGTATAGAACCCGTAGCACTGGTGAAAAACTATTTTTCCAAAATTAAATGTTTAATTTTTATTTTTTTTAATTATGTAAGTGATCAAACCTCAAGAACAGTACGTCAAATGTGGGTGCAGCCTTTGAAGGTCTTAATGCAATCATTTCAACTTGGATTTTTTATAGCATTTAAAGGTCGGTGTCTACTAGTGAAACATAAAAAAAAATTTAAATGGTTGTGAAATGAAAAAGTTACAGAATAAACACTAACAATATGTTTTTTTACTTAAGGAGTGATGACATAAGAAAATTAGGAAACAAATAGAAAATCTCAATATTTAAAAAAAAAATACATATTTGGAATTTGCATAAAAATGCTATCTATGCCTAAAATTTTGTCAATAATGCTCATGTATGTCATGCTGTAGAGAGCGGCGAAAAACAAGCATATTGATAAAAATGGTGGAAATGCCTAATTAGCTATGGGTCAGTAAATTCCATAGCATAGGTTTGGTAAGTCCAAACCAACCACATAGGGCTGTGGCTGACATGCGGACATGGAAGGAGGGGGTGATTAGGTGCTCCGGGACATGCGCACATTCTATTTAAATTCAAATATTTTGATTGACACACAAGGAATGCGCACACATTTTGTATGTGCATAATGCACGTGCGTTCTTAAATTCACAAATTTATGTTTTTAAGTGTTGAATAAATTTATATACCCACCACTCCCTAACCCCTCTTCTCCCTCTCCCTAATCCCCACCACTCTGAAACCCCCCTCCCTCTATCTCTCTCATAATCTCGTCATTGCTAACCCTTTCTCACTCTCTCCCCTCCTACACCCAACCCTTCCTCACTCTCTCCCCTCCTACAACTAACCCTTACTAACCCCCCCTCTCTCTATCTCTTATGTACTCCTCCACCAACACCTATCCCCCACCCGTCTCTCTCTTATAACCCCCTGACACCCTCCTCCCTCTCTTTCTCTCTATAACCTCTTAAATCACCCCACCCAACCACACCCCACCCACACCTAACCACCTCCTCTCTCTTATTGTCTTTCCTACCCCCCATACCCCTAACTTCCCTCTCTCTATACCCTCCTCCTCGTAACCATTACAAACCCCCTCTCTCACAAGCTATTCCCTACTTCTACACCTCTCTCTCTCTCTCTCTAAACCCCCTCTCCCTCTCCATAACCTCTCCCCCATCCCTAACCATCCTACTCCTTCTATCTCTTTGCTACTCCCCCTAGCCCAAAACCCCCTCCTCTCCCTATCCCTTACTAACGCGAGCTCTCTCAGTCTCTCTCTCTTCCCTATACTTCCACCTACCTCTAACCACACCTCCCATCTCTCTTTCTCACTCCCTACAACTAACACCCTCTCCTCTCTCTCTCTCTCCCTCCTCTCCCCCCCTAACCATTACAAACCCCCTCTCTCTGTCTCTATCTCTCTCTCTCCCCCTCGCTAACCCCCTTCCTAGCCCCTTACCCCTAACCAACACCCCCTCTCTCACTCTCTCTTCCATGATTCTACGCCCCTCTCTCTCTCTCTCTCTCTCTCTCTCTCTCTCTAAACCCCCTCTCCCTAACCTCTCCCCCATCCCTAACCATCCTACTCTTTCTATCTCTCTGCTACTCCCCCTATCCCAAAACCCCCTCCTCTCCCTATCCCTTAATAACCCGAGCTCTCTCAATCTCTCCCTCTTCCCTACAAATCCACCTACCTATAACCACACCTCCCATATCTCTTTCTCACTCCCTACAACTAATGCCATCTCCTCTCTCTCTCTCCCTCCTCTCCCCCCCTAACCATTACTAACCTCTCTCTCTCTCTCTCTCTCTCTCTCTCTCTCTCTCTCTCTCTCTCTAACCCCCCTCCTATCCCCTTACCCCTAACTAACCCCCCTCTCTCACTCTCTCTTCCATGCTTCTACACCTCTCTCTCTCTCTCTATCTATCTCTCTAAACCCCCTCTCCCTCTCCCTAACCTCTCCCCCATCCCTAACCATGCTACTCTTTCTATCTATCTACTACTCCCCTAGCCCAAAACCCCCTCTTCTCGCTCTCTCCTAATCCCCCTTCCCCTACCACTAACCACCCCCCATCTCTAACCCCTAATCCCCTTGACCCCTAAGCCCCTAACACCAAATCCCTATTTAACCTCCTAACCCATAGAAACTATTAAATAAACTATTGAATAAGGTTTTTATGATTACCATAATGCTAGCGCATTTTTGGATGAAGAAACGCTCATGCGTTGTTTGCAACTAGGCATTATTTAGCTGTGCACCAAACATATTAAATGCCTAGGATTTTCTTAACATTCAAGAAATGCACGCGCGTTTTGTGTGTCCATAATGCTAGCACATTTTGTCCATGCAAAAATTCATCAGAATACTCTGCCTATTTCCTACCCAAATTTTTTGTTTTGTCTCCCCATCTCCCCTACAACGCTGCAAAAAAACTTCAAACTCTATGTTCACAATCAGCATTCAAGGAAATTGAGGAAGCTTGACACTCTATGTTCACAATCAACAAGCTTGAAGAGGATTCTACAGTTAGCATCGGGAATTGAGGATTCTACATTCACAATTAGCAAGCTTCAAGAGGATTCTACATTCACAATTTCAAGCTTCAAGAGGATTCTACATTCACAATTTCAAGCAAGCTTGAGGAATCTATATGAACACAATTGAAGAAGAATTTACATTCACTATTGAGCAAGCTTGAATAATATATATTCACAAATGAAGAATTTTCTATATTCACAAGTGAGGTAGAAGTTACTTTTACATTTGAGCAAGATTGACAAAAGAAAAGAAAAGATTGGACATGTGGAATCGAAGGCATTCCATGGAAACTCATCCAATTCCAACCGTAGATGATGTCACGATTGTTCCTACCCATCCACCTCAAGAAAAATAGAAAAATTCACTAGAGGGGCCCTCAATTTCAACAACATTTGATGAGCAAGCACCCCATGGCACTAGTCAAGAAGTAAGACGTAGGTGCTCATCGGGGGATGTTTCAATTCCCACATCAATTCAACCTCAGAATATGGTAGAGAATGACTTGTTGGGTAGTGGTTATACAAGTGACGAAGTTAGAGAGGAATTGAATGAAGGATTTACAATGGAAGAAGCAAATTTTATGGAGATCGTCCAAGAGAAATTCCAATTTCCCACATCCAACTACCAACAAGAGAATGAAAGACAAGAGGCTCATATTGAAACATCGGAGCGTCCTGGTGATTTTGTACATGCTCTAGTTCCAACACCCTTACCTCCATTAGAAATTGCACGTCGAAGAACTCTGAAGCGTATATAGGTTGATGAAACTCTCATTAGTTCACTTGAAGGTACGTTGTCTAAACGTGCTATTGCTTATCAAACTCGACAAATACTTGATAGCTTTTTTTATTCTAAATGTGATGGGGACAAGTGCAAATTATTTTTATCATTGTTAAAATCTCGATCTATGGTTGTTGTTAGAAGCACATTAAGGATAAATATGACCAAAAAGTTAGAACCAAGTTCTCATATTGTTAAAAGTTTAGTAGATGCATTTAGTACAATTGGAAAGAAATCTCGCTCAAAGGAACGCAATGCGGCTCGCCGTGTGTTGTCACAATCAATCATGAACAAAAACACTAGGGAACTTCGTTTTCCTAAACCTACCTCCAAAATTATTAATTCGAATGTGAAGACACTTCGTAGGTATTGTGTTAGAAGAGAACAACTTGAAACCGGTCAAACAGATGTTTGGGCCTTCATTGGAAGGTTGCCACACTCTGATATGAAGCTCATTGATGCAGTAAAGGGATTAGTGCAAGCTTTTTGGCATGACAACACTAGACCTTCTTCCAACCAAAAATATGTATTAAAATTGAGAATGGGTTCAAAGGATCGTGAAACACACATTAAACATTTTCTTGATATGACACAAATAGAATTATATGACATATTTAGGAATGAACATAACGAACTTAACTTGGGCCAAAGATCCTTTGAAAAATGTAAACCATGGTATGTTAAAATAAACACAATTCATAACACATGTTGTTGTCGATACCACATTGAGTATGGTTACTATTATGAAACATATACATATATTTTTCATGTATTGCATAACACTCTTGTGTAGGAATGCTCAGCTACATTATCACCGATGTCATCTAGAGACTTTGTTCATAGCATTTTGTGTAGCAGGCCAAACGATTGCACATTTTATCAAAAAACTTGCATAGATGGGCCATGCCCAAGGTCTGGTGGATTAGCATTATTGGAAAAATGCATACATGTGACCAATGAGCATGAACTTGGGATCCAGGAGGTGAACTTGTAGTCATTCAAATATGTCACGTATGATATTGATGGAGGGAACGAAAGAAAAAAAATACAATTGGTCACTTCTCGGGTTGTTAATGAGCTATGGAATACTATTTTTTCTTCAGATTGCAATTTATATGTAACAATCTATTGATATATGTCTTTATTGTTGATCTACCAAGTACGAGTTTGTGACTTCATGGAGGAATTCTTTGAAAAGACACAACAATATGTAAAGCATGTACATGTGGCTCATTGGCAAGATGAGCAGTTTAGAACGTGCATGGATACATTTCCTATTGGGACTATCCTATCAGTGGTCGATTTTGCAGAAAACTACACTCTTCAACCGCAAAATGAGATTTAGATTCGATATTATCATTCAGACCAGGTCAGCACAATGGTCCATATCACCTATAGACATGGGGAAGATAGTATTGAAGACAAGAAGGTTATATTGAAGGAGTATCACTTCTACATAAGTGATGACAGGTGTCACAACTTGGATTTTGTACAACACATCTTCCAAATGTTCTACAATCACTTGAAGGATAACAATATACAGATGGAACAACATTGGATTTGGTCTAACGGTTGTGCAGGGAAATTCGAAAATGCATGTGTCTTCCAATGATTGTGTATGATCCACAAAATGCACAAGGTGCCACATATTTGGAACTATTTTGAGACCAGACATGGAAAAGGTGAACATGATGGAGTAGGTGCATGCATCAAGACTGCATTACGCAGGCAAGAAATGAAGTTCACAAATGTATCACTCATCCGAGATGCAAAAACCATCGTTGAATGGTGTGCTTCAGTCATGGGAGAGGGAGAAAGAAGGAAGGAAGATCACACAACCAGGAAAGCACATGTGCATAGATATTTTTGGGAGGTGGTGGATGTATATCTATCGTAGTTATATGAGTGCAATACCATCCAAGGAACTCATGCATTTCATTCAGTTAGAACATCGGACAATGCTATACTTGAAATGTGGACAAGGAAATTCTCATGATTTTTTCTCCATGCAGTAGTGGTGAATGGGACGAATGTGAATCCATGGATTGTATTCATAGTTGGGATCATGTATCACTCCCCATTGGTCGACAGATAGCTATAGAATTATCCCAGATGGAGGAGGACCAATCAAGTATTTCACCAAACTATGACCACATATCAAATCTAAGGCCCCATAATGCACTAGTACAAAATGAGAGATAAGTGACTAGGTGACTAAAAAATTTAGTCACCACTATTTTTTCAAGGGATAAATGATTAAAATTGAGCAATTTTAAGTAAGCCAACTAAAAACGACTAAGATAAATGACTAATTTAGTCACGGGATAAAATATATGACTAGATAACAAGTGACAATAGTAAAAATGACTAACATAAATGATTAATTTAGTCACGAGAATATAAATATGACTAGATAACAACGATTAATGTGAATTAGTCATTTATGTTAGTCACTTTTAGTTATGTCACACTAATAATGGAAAATTACAATTTTGATAATGAATTTGTACAATATTTTACTAAATTTTAACAATGCAGATGGATTTAGAGATCTTACTATGGGGTTCATGGTCCATGTGTGTGGTCCCAAACCACCATATTAGCCCTCCATAGGGGATATTTGGCCTGGAAGTGGGATGTGGTGCTCATTTTGAAGTTTAAAACACCAGATATGGTTTCTAACACCACATAAACCTATGGCCCTAACAGAATCTTCTAGCCATCCAAGGCTAAGAAGATCACCTCAATCAACCATACATGGCCTCTTGAGGGTATCATTGGTGAATGATTGAGGATATTCATTCTATTATGTGGTTTTGAGAAGTATGTAGGTGTATTAGGGCCTTAGGAATGTTGCTCTAGAGAAGAAGACCGTGCCTTTGGCTCTAAAAATCCCATTGAGCCATATAGAACCATGAACAATGCCTCAAAGAACCACACATGATTTTGCAAAGGTATCCATGGAGATTTGTATCTAGGTATCGCGGGCTTGAGGATTTGGACATGGACAATAGAGGACACATGAACCTTGGGCCCTAAAATATTTTAGCCATCCAAGGATAAGAGGGTTTCCTTCACCAACCACACATGGACTCCTAAGGGTATCATCATCCTATAATTAAATATGGTGATTCCATTAGGAAGGTTTGAGAAATATGTATGTGTATCGATTCCTTGTGAATGAAATTCTAAGGTAAATACCATTCCATTGGCCCTAAAGAAACCACCGAGGCATCCAAAACCATGAACAATTCCTTAAGATACCATGTGTGACTATGCAAGGGTATCCATGGCACTATATATCTAAGTCTTGGGGACTTTGGGGCTTCAACATGGTCATGAGAGGAGGCATGAAGCTCAAGTCCTAAAGGAATATTCTAGCCATATAGGGCTAAGAAAGTTGTCTCCACCAACCACACATGGTCTTCTGATGGTATCATTGGCCTATGATTGAGGATTTCAATTCCGCTCGCTGATTTTGAGTAGTATGTACATGTATCAAGGCATTGGGAATGAAGTTATAGGGAGGAATATCATGCCTTTGGACCTTCAGAAATAATTGAGACATACATAGCCATGAACAATTTCTCGAAGCACCACACATATGAATTTTTCGGGGTATCCATGGCACTATGTATCTAGGTCTTGTGTCCTTAGGGATTTCAACATGGTTAGTGGAAAAAATCTAAACATAGGACCCTAAAGGAAGCTTCTATCCATCCATGTCTAAGAATTTTTCCTCCACCAACCACACATGGTTTCTTAAGGGTATAATTGGCCTATGATTGGATATTTTGGTGCCATTAGGTGGTTTTAAGAAATACACACATGTATTGGGGTCTTGGGAATGCCATTCTATTGAAGAGGGTCACTCCTTTGGCCATAAAGAAACTATTTAGGCATCCAAATCCATTAATAATGCCATAAAGCACCACACATGGATTCATAGTGTGTCAATGGAACTATGCATCAAAGTCATGGGGACTTGTGGCATTGGACATGGTCAAGGGAGGATTCATGGGGAATTTTTGTTGATACTAAATTCCATACCATATGCATCACAAGATAGAGCAATGATATCTAAGAATTTTTCCACTCCTGCACTATCCCATTCCCGAACAACAATACATCATCTAAAAATAACAAATGAGTGGTATAAAGAGATGTTGAAAACCTTACCCCTTTAAGAAATCCATATCTCATAGCCTTTCCTATCATTCTTCTTAACCCTTCAATCACAAGCATAAAGAGGAAAGGGATAAATGAAATCCTTGTCTAATCCCCCTTCCAACTTTGACAAAATTAGTTGGAGAACCATTGAGAAAAAATTGTGTTTTCATCACCCTATGAAATCCAAATAGATTTGTTCTTTAAACACCATGTTTCTTCCACAACACTTAGTATGTCTACTTTCCTAGCTTCCAATTCTATAATTTGTTCCTTGTCCATTGTATTATAGAAATCAAACAAGATATTCTTATAAAGAGGCTCCAATTTCTCTTCCACTTTCAACAATTCATGTTTGAGATGTTCCTTCTTAACCTCGTCTTCATCCTTTTTCTTTGAATTCCTACGAGTATTACAATCACTGGTTCGATAACCACTTCGATTGTCTATGTGAAAGTCTTATGATATTATAATAAATGTTGTGCTCCTCGTGTTTCAATTTCATGATGTCTCTAGCTTCCATGGCTTCTTTTTCTATTGCTTTCACTGATTTTTATTTCTAGAGCATCCATCTCCTGACTATGGAAAAGATTCAAAGGAAACATGGATTCAAAAAGGCATAGAAATTAAGGATTTGCAGAAGAGGAGAACAAATGAAATTGACAAGAAATTAAACCCCTTTCCTTCACCATATTAGTATTCCCCTCTCATCATCAAGGAATTATGAGTATTCATTATTAATGAGATGATTAGATGGAAGGGTTTTTATCTTCGATCACATTTTGTCCCTTTTCCCCAACAAAGTGTGCATCTATTCCTAGGTAAATTCAATTGAAAATGAAATGCTCGAGTTAGAAGGGTTCATCTTCTGTCACATTTGAATCTTTTCCCCAACAAAGCTTGGAGTTATTCATGGTAATTCCTTGTGCACCTTTGGGAATTAGTGACAAACACAAGAGACAACAAAGAGGGAATTGATGGCCTAAGAGGAAAATAGGTGCCCAAGGTTAGTGATTTTTCCATAAATCCTTTTGAAGTCACAATTTTAATCTGAGAGGAAAATCACTCACTATGGAGTGTTGTTACCGTACCTCTTCAAGAATTTGGACCTCTTCAACATTTTACTCAACAATTAGACTATATTTGAGAAAATAATTCATCTAGAAAAGTTGTATGCTCTCTTCCTTAACAATTTGAACTTTATCACTCTTCCTCAGTAATTTCATGTGTTGGTTGAGTTTCCATCATTTTGGGAAATGAGGTGTTGGGATTTTAGAAGGTACAAGGTTGCCTTTCTTCCCTCATTTCTCCATTCTATACTTCGACTAACTCCATTTTTTTTGTAAGTCTCACACCCATGGATTTTTGAACCGGTGACCTTACGCAATGAGTGTCTTAACAGTACACCCATTCACTATCTATTCTACACCCCGTGGGTAGCTAACTCCATTCTTCTTCATTGTTGGTTATGTTCTCATATTTGTTTTTTGCAGGAATGTACATAAGTATAATATGGAAGAAATTAAAACAAAAGGGCTAACAAATTGCCAAGAAATGCATAGGTTCGTATGCATGAGGAACATAATGGGGCTTCCAAAAAAATCCTTTTCATTTCCAAAATAAACCTCCCATAGAATTTCAATGATGCATACCTTACATCTTCCACATATCATGTGATGTCCATCTATAGCCTTCACATCATTGTTTATTTAATTAGCCATGTAGTGGTGGAAATATATTAGTTGCCAAATTGATTTGTAGATTTATTTTGTTTTGTGTGTTATAGCCACCAAAAACTATTCATTAAACTTATATTGAATATTGAAAAAAAGTAATTACACTAAATTAAAAAAAAAAAAAAAAAATCCCAAACTCTAGGTGGCGCCAAATTTTGTCAAAAATGCATCTTTCTGGAAGAAGAGATAGGATACAGAGTCACGGAGTGAAGGAAAATGAGGGTGATGCAGTGTTGGCCATGGGGTCTGTATTGTCTTTGGTAGATTCTTATGGAGAAAAATGACCAGCTCTCTATGGTCTCAACACCAACGAATCTCAACTCGTCACTTGCTTTGGTAGTGATGCAGATCCCCTACGTATAGTTTTTGGAGGCTTAATGATTGGATATGAGTTTACCTTCTCTAGAGTGCTCCCAGCATGTATGCATTCATTGTCCTATGTGGAGTTCCAATGACACATTCATGAAGGTTGAGCCTAAGAAGTTATCTTTAGGGCCTAAGGTTGTTGGTTCCCTCCCCTGAGCATGGTCAAGGACCTAAGTCTATTGTTCCCCTTCCATGATCATGGCCAGGCATGAGTACCCATATGTGGAGTAAAAAACATCTTATTGGAACCCATATCCAACTAGGATTTTCTCAATAAGAGGCAAAGAAGATTTTGCATTAAAAGGTTGAATTCATAAAAAGTTTTCATTGGATTTTATGGACAATGCGCTCATGTTGGTCTCTCCCAAAAAAAATTTCCAAACATTACAACATTCAATTTTGTTGTTTGGTTTGGTTATTATGCCCAACGATGAATTTTCCATCTCTCCTTGAGACACTTGACCTAAATGAAATTGGAGGCAGGAAATGAAAATTGTGCATTGAAAGGACATGTCATTA
Organism: Larix kaempferi; assembly: GCA_027924585.1. NCBI lineage: Eukaryota > Viridiplantae > Streptophyta > Pinopsida > Pinales > Pinaceae > Larix > Larix kaempferi. The sequence continues at coordinate 2,133,474 of BSBM01000156.1, read as the reverse complement.
GTTTCAATACATCTATTCCAGTAGGGCCATCCTCCCCATTCAATCATAGAGGTCGAACACATTTTCTCTAGAATTTAAACGGCCCTAGAAATCCTAGCCATACATTGATAGCTTGATAGATTGAAAAATTGTGTAGACTTGGTACAACTTGATAAATTGCACAAGTTTTGTCATGGATTTGTTTTCTTTGTTTTTTTACCCCATATAATGGAACCATAATATTCGCATTCTCATTCCCATTTTCATGCTCACTATCACCATCACTATATCCATGCTCATTATCACTATCCCCATGCTCATTATTATTTGGTTGTATTTTCTCCTGTATAGCCATCTGTAGGTGTCCCTGAAAGCCTTTGGGGTGTGATTTTAAACGGGCCATAGAATGGTAGGATTTGCTCGGATCGAAAAACTGTCGAATCAGTTGGATTCAGGACATCGAGATAGTTATAGTGGTACCCCTCTCCTCCGGTCCCATGGCTCAGGTGTCATCTTTTAGGTCCATTTTGGAAACTAGGGTTTTGCTCAATAAGGGAGTGTGCAATTTTGCACATGGGGGTAAAATTTGAAAAATAATCGACCATGGACTTATGGATAGCGTTCCTAGCTGGAAAATTCCTAGAAACACCTGCAGGACTTCCTGGAACCCGTTTTTGTTGCACGGTTGGAAATCTATGTCCCCGGTAGGTATCCAACTGGTGTCCCTAAAGGCCTTTGGGATGCGAGCTGGAAGGAGCCACAAAATGACAAATGTGGCTCGGATCAAAAAACCCTCGACTCCATCAGATTCAAGACATTGGGATACTTCTATGGGTGCCCCTCTCCTCCGGTCCCATGGCCCAGGTGTCATCTTTTAGGTCCATTTTGGAAACTAGGGTTTTGCTCAGTAAGGGAGTGTGCAATTTTTGCACATGGGGGTCAAATTTGAAAAATCATCAACCGGGGACTTATGTCTAGAATTCCCAAATGAAAACTTACTAGACACACATACAGGACTTCCTGGAACCCAGTTTTGTTGCACGATTGGAGTTCTATGCCCCCGGTAGGTATCCAATTGGTGTCCCCGAAGGCCTTTGAGATGCAAGCTAGAACGAGCCATAGAATGATGATCGTGGCTCGGATTGAAAAACCATTGACTCCGTTGGATTCAGGACATCGGTATGGTTCTAGGGGTTTCCTTCCCCTCCGATCCCATGGCCCAGGTGTCATATTTTAGGTCCATTTTGGAAACTAGGGTTTTTCTCAATAAGGGAGTGTGCAAGTTTTGCACATGGGGGTCAACTTTGCAAAATCATTGACCAGGGACTTATGGATAGAATTCCTAGATGGAACCTTCATAGACACACTTTCAAGACTTCCTGGAACCCGATTTTGTTGCACGGTTGGAATTCTCTGCCCCCGGTAGGTATCCAACTAGTGTCTCTGAAGGCCTTTGGGATGCGAGCTGGAACGAGCCATAGAATGACGACCTTGACTCGGATTGACAAACCATCAAATCCATTGAATTCAGGACATCGGGATAGTGCTAGGGGTGCCCCTATCCTCCGGTCCCATGGCCCAGGTGTCATCTTTTAGGTCCATTTTGGAAACTAGGGTTTTGCTCAGTAAGGGAGTGTGCAATTTTTGCACATGGGGGTCAAATTTGCAAAATCATCGATCGGGAACTTATGGCTAGCGTTCCCAGTTGGAACATTCATAGACACACTTGTAGGAATTCTGAACCTGGTTTTGATGCACGGTAGGAATTATATGCCCCCGGTAGGTATCCAATAGGTGTCCCTGAAGGCCTTTGGGATGCGAGCTGGAACGAGCCATAGAATGATGACCATTGCTCGGATCGACAAACTGTCGAATCTATTTGATTCAATACATCGGGATAGTGCTAGGGGTGCCCCTCTCCTCCGGTCTCGTGGCCCAAGTGTCATCTTTTAGGTCCATTTTAGAACCTAGGTTTTTGCTCAATAAGGGAGTGTGCAATTTTTGCACATGGGGGTCAAATTTGCAAAATCATCGATCGGGGACTTATGGCTAGCGTTCCCACCTAGAATGTTCATAGACATACTTGCAGGACTTCCTAGAACCTGGTTTTGATGCACGGTAGGAATTCTATGCCCCCGGTAGGTATCCAACAGGTGTCCCTGAAGGCCTTTGGGATGCGAGCTGGAACGAGCCATAGAATGACGACCATTGCTCGAATCGACAAATCGTCGAATCTGTTTGATTCAATACATCGGTATAGTGCTAGGGGTGCCCCTCTCCTCCAGTCCCATGGCCCAAGTGTCATCTTTTAGGTCCATTTTGGAACCTAGGTTTTTGCCCAGTAAGGGAGTGTGCAATTTTTGCACATGGGGGTCAAATTTGCAAAATCATCGAACGAGGACTTATGGATAGCGTTCCTAGATGGAACCTTCCTAGAAACACCTGTAGGAATTCCCAGAACATGGTTTTGTTGCACGGTAGGAATTCGATGCCCCCGGTAGGTATCCAACAGGTGTCCTTGGAGGCCTTTGGGATGCGAGCTAGAACGAGCAATAGAATGATGAACGTGGCTTGGATCGAAAAATCATCACCTCTGTTGGATTGATAACATTGGGATAGTTCTAGGGGTGCCCCTCTCCTCCAGTCCCATGGCCCAGGTGTCATCTTTTAGGTCCCTTTTTGAAACTAGGATTTTTCTTAGTAAGGGAGTGTGCAATGTTTGCACATGGGGGTCAACTTTACAAAATCATCGACTAGGGACTTATGGCTAGCATTCCCAGCTGGAACCTTCCTAGAAACACCTGTAGGACTTCCTAGAACCCATTTTTGTTGCACGGTAGGAATTCTATGCCCTCGGTAGGTATCCAACAAGTGTCCCTGAAGGCCTTTAGGATGTGAGTTGGAACGAGCCATAGAATGAATACCATGGCTCGGATCGAAAAATAATCAACTCCACTGGATTCAAGACATCGGGATAGTTATAGGGGTGCTCCTCTCCTCCAGTCCCATGGCCCAGGTGTCATCTTTTAGGTCCATTTTGGAAACTAGGGTTTTCCTCGGTAAGGGAGTGTGCAAGTTTTGCACATGGGGGTCAACTTTGCAAAATCATCGACCGGGGACTTATGGCTAGAGTTCCCAGCTGGAACCTTCCTAGACACACCTGCAGGACTTCCCATAACCTGATTTTGTTCTACAGTAGGAATTCTATGCCCCCAATAGGTATTCAACAGGTGTCCTTGAAGGCCTTTGGGATGCGAGCTGGAACGAGCAATAGAATGATGACCATGAATCAGATTGAAAGGATGGATGGATTACGTTTGCATTATGACAAGTGGAAAATGGACATATGAAAGAGCCTAAAGCACAAACCAGGGTCTTACATACTAGGGTTTAGTAAGGATAGGGTTTATATCTTCAACGATTTTATGAGAGTGAATTCATGACTAGCTATTGGTTAGCATATTGGAACAAACTAGGGTATATTTGTTACATATATTTGACCATATGTACATGAAGTCCCAATGAATTTTATTACACTTTAGTTGTGCATTCCTTTCCAATGTACTTGATACTTTTCCATCATTTTTAGCATGCTAGAGTAAGAACACTTCAACCGAACTTCATAGATGCTCATGTACATATCGTTTGATGAAATACGATAGAATTGATGAAATGTGTAGCATCTATTAGACTTCCTCTTAGTTTGTGAAAATTTCATAGGCTTACATTGATGATATGCGTAGCATGTTTTACATGACAGAGGTTATTCAAACATATTTTGACTTATTTTGTTAACTTTTGTTTTTTCCTTGCAATGTATTTTCCGTGCAACCATAAACATGATCAATGGGTATGAACCCTTGGAGTTGACAAAAAACACAATTTTAAATTAGACATCAAATTACCATGCATGTACTAAGTTCATTGAACTGTTGAAAGATATTATTAGTTTTTTCCATTAAGATAATGTTTCCATAACACAATGGTGAGATGTTACTTGATCAATGCAATAAATGTAAGAGAATAAATATTGCTTAAAATGTAATTATATAAATTTCAATAGCATAATTTATCAATTTGTGGAAGAGATAAATCATCACAAGCACAAGTGGAAACTCAAGAGAAAATATGGAATATATTGTATCATACATTGATAGTCGAATGTTTGTAATACAAAATATGGCAAAGTAGTCGGGCCTCAAATGGCCTGTCAATGTACATGTATCCCTAAGTACAACAATGTGTACATGTATGTCAAAATACATATATACAGGACTATGCAACATCAAAAATCAATCTTTTGCTTCTTTTTCCCCCACTTTCCTCTATCGATCATCTCCCTAGGATCGATCTGCATCTCAGGAGTCTGCAAAACAAATATCATTATTTTTATCAAATAACTGCACTAATACCCTACCATTAACAAACTTAAAAAATTAACTTATGGCCAAATTATTTATGACACACACTCACCAAATCCATTTGGGATATAGATGTCTGCGGTGTGCTCGTGGAAGACATCTCTATAGTGGTGCTCCGCAAATAAAAGATCATATCTCAATTAATTCAACAATTCGACATTGATTAACATGTTTGGGTAAATTGAATAAAAATACTTGGTCATTAATGAACATCTCACCACAAGAGGAGACCTGGTCAGAACCATGGATTGAGCAGAGGGGTCGGGCCCTACTGTCGCTAATGTCTACAATCACCAAATGGGGAAATAGTTAGACATGCATGAATAAAAATTATAGTAACATGGTTAAATACTATGCATTGTAATTGTTGAAATAGTTACCTCTGTATGACTTGTGGCTATTACAGATGTGGCACTAACTGCAGCATCAATGACCCTTGTTAGGTGAGGGGTAGATGGATCTCCCATGTGTCTGCTATAGAGGACATCCACACCCTTTCTAGGAGTGGAGAGTCTCTTATACACTTGTCCCTTTTTCACATTTGGACTACGAGGAGAGGCAACTACTGACTGTCTACTAAGTATAGAAGATGGTGGCTACAATCACCAATTACTATGTAGTTAGAAATGCATTGGTCAATGAAATAGCATGTATTAACAAACTGACAATAATGAAATACATACCGATGTACTATATACTTCAATCATTTCTAATAAACGTTCTTCCACCCGTTGTGTCTCTATGGGCATGCTATCGCTTGTATTCCAACCAAGGGGAGATCACTAGATGAAATCATTTCCCTCTCGGGGGGATCTACAACCTACAATTTAGAAAATTGTAAATATTAGATCGTGTAGCATTAATTAAGTGACATGTCATAACAAACTAACATATATTAAAATAATGTCATGTTAAAATAGTTACCTCAGCGTGAGTTGTTGTCATTGAAGGTATGACAACATCTTGTACATCAGAAGGTTCTATTGCATGAGCCTCTTGCCCCTCACGCCCTTCTTGTAGCAGCTACAAGTTTTAAAATCATTTAACATATTAGCAATCGATATATGTGTATAGTAAGGAAAAATAATTTACAAATGACACTAAATTGTTAACCATTTACTCATGTATTAAAATAATGCCATGTTGAAATAGTTACCTCAGCGTGAGTTGTTGTCACTAAAGGTATGACAAAATCTTGTACATCAGAAGGTTCTATTGCATGAGCCTCTTTCACCTCATGCCCTTCTTGTAGCAACTACAAGTTTTAAAATCATTAAAAATATTAGCAATCTATATATGTGTATAGTAAGGAAAAATAATTTACAAATGAAACTAAATTGTTAACCATTTACTCATGTATTAAAATAATGTCATGTTGAAATAGTTACCTCAGTGTGAGTTGTTTTCACTGAAAGTATGACAACATCTTGTACAGCGGATGATGCTAGTGCATGCACCTTTGGATTATCCTCTACATCATCAGTGGAAAGGTCTTCCCCATCGAGCCCTTCTTGTAGCAACAACAAGTTTTAAAATCATTAAAAATATTATCAATCTATATATGTGTATAGTAAGGAAAAATAATTTACAAATGACACTAAATTGTTAACCATTTACTTACCTGTGTAAAATACCCAGTAAAGGTATCATTTGTTTGGATAGGACCAAAGAAAGGATGGTCGCATACTGTGCATGGGTTGGGCTCTCAACTGTGCTCATGATGTGCAGGTGTAGTGCCACTACTAGATGTTAATCGACCACTAGAATGTGGTGGCTCCACCCCACCGAGAGGTGGTGGAGCTACCCCACCGAGAGGTAGTGTCTCTACTCCACCCATATATGGTGTCTATGATGGCCCTTCCTGGCATGTACCTTGAAGATACGTGCTATCGCGAACAACCTCCTGTGCCAACAGTAGGAATGACTCTTGCGTCTCTGGGACCAACTGATGTGCAAGTGGCACATCTGGCCTGGGTAGATTCTTGTGAGGTGGATCTACTGGGCGATTGGGATATATGTGCCTCGCATTGGTACGTTGTTGAGGCATCCCCATCCCAATGCCTTGGTACTCCAAGGTATCAAAATAATTAACATGCTTCCCCAAAATAAATTATGCGTACATCTTTCTCAGAAAAATATAGAGGCATTTCCCTGTTGTTATGTGGTGGTACATCAAACACCATGTACCATCAGCCCATCCAATTATCTATGAATGGTTGATATGTACACCACTCAATAGAAATATGCCTTTTGTTTACATACAGGATTTCACCCATCCGTGGGTCTCTAAAGAGGGAAAACATATGTTGTTTTTTTATCTTCAACTTCTTAACTTCTTTGTAGCTAATTCCATCATCATATTCTTGCCTCTTTCACTTTCTGAATGTAGCAATATCTTGCAGTGCGCCATTAGACCTACTAAATGTCTCTATCACTGTATCCAAATTGGATGCAAGCATACGGTGCCTATCATCAACAATAGTTATTGAGGCTCGATTTTCTCTGAGCCTCTCAATTTCTATTTAGATGTCTGAATGTGCATCCATGGTTGTCATTGCAATCAAAAAATAAAAAAACAAATCATTAGAAACGTATACATGTGCTATAATGACATCTCTCAAAAATTAAAAATGTACAAACTTTGTGTAAGAACGAATACATTACAAACATAAATATCATCTCAAAATACTATAATAACAACTACATGTAAACAAAAGTGGAAGGTGAGGATCAACTACATGTAAATCGATTAATGATCGATGGTGGAGAGATCCTAATTCAATTATTAATGAAGGATCGAGACAATGGGGGCCTTAAAAGCACTTTATGTACACCTTTCTAGAGCCGAGGTATTGGGGAAGATGTTATTCGTCATACTCTACCTTCATAAATTTCTCTTTTGTACCTAATTCATTTCATGTTCGTGACCCTTTCCTTGCTCAGAATCTAGTGTATGATGAGGAAGATTTGGTGGTGAAGTCCTCTGCGTCATTAATAAGGGGAAATATTTTGAATGTGAGGGTTGATATATGCTTGTTCCATGAAGTAAATCTCTTATCAGTTTCTAGGTATGAAGACCCAAAACCATTGATTGAGTGTCTTAGTGGTGAAGGAGGTTAAAAAATATGTGGTAGTTCATCTTAGCAACAAAGTAAGCGATGTATCTGCAAAGAAGGGGAAACTAGTCCCTTGGGATTTGGGGGATGATGTAAAATCCATCATGCCATTGGGTTGGCTTCACAAGCAATGGTTGGACATTTTTAGGGTAAAATCATGTGTGGGAAAAAAACATAAGGTTTGGTTGATTCAAGTCTAGAAACCAAGCCTAGGTTATAGTCCATAGTTCCTCCTCCTAGCCAAATGGTGGATGGTTTTTCTTTTCCAATTTGCAATAGATGTGGAAAAAATATTGAAGAAAAGTTGGTGTTGGGATTCAAATCCCTTATTGCTTGGGTGGATGTAAAATTTGTTAAGGGGATTGATAGTATGGAGGAATTAACATATGTTAAATAACAAATTTTAAAATTTTTAGTTTTGGAATTTCATTTACAAAGATTTTTAATTTAGGGAAACATAAAAATTTATATTTTTATTGATGAAATGAGGCAAGGATGAATGTTTGGATGCCTACCTTTCCAATCCTCATTGCAAGACAAAATAACCCTCCTTGAGCTACGAATTTCCCCTCCCTTCAATTCTCTAAGACGTTTTTCCAAGCTCTGATCGCTTGAGCGTTTTGGTTTTCCGTGGACAAACAAGGGTCGCGCTCCGCAGACTGTTTTTTGTTTTGTTATATTAACCAAAACGCATGCGCGTTATAGTCATACATAATGCGTGCGCGTTATGTATCACTATAACATGCACACGTTATGGAATCCTATCCTACATGTTAATTGGCATGGCAGGGTCGGAGCCCGCCCATGCCTAGTTCTAAGAAACGCACATGCATTTTCAATTTGCTAAAATTTAGCACATTTTGCGAATGCACAATTGCATCTAAAGGGTCCCTCAACTTTGTGCGAGGGCCCATATAAAAAAAATTAGCTTTCTCAATACGTTAATGGACACCATAAGGCCAAGTGTCATAATCTAATATCTGGTACCACAATGTAACAACCCCAAAAGACTATAATTGCGAGTAAAAAAAATTATTATTTTCTCATAATACATAGGGAGAATTAGAAATGTGCACATAACTTCTTTAAAACATAAATGAATATAATCACTTTCATCTTTGATTATATGTTTCGGACACAATTTTCTTCTCCATCCTGAAGATTTAAATTATTTAGTTCAATATACGTATAACATTCTATACACCATATGAAAATTTTCTTTTCCCCCTTTGAAATTTACAATCTCTAGGGTTTATAAACTAAATATGATTTTCACTTTGCTACAATTATGCCAAAATATAACAATGCTTTCAATCTCATGATTATAACAAAAATATATATATAACAATCCTGGCCATTTAACTTTTAAATCAATAACCACATATATATATATATATATATATATATATATATATATATATATATATATATAATCTTGTCGACCTTTACATATATATCTATAACAAACATTTAGCAATAACCTACTATAGGTTAACTATGAGGTAAACAATCGAATTGTTATTATTTTCTAAGCTCGATTAATTAGTTCTAATATTTAGATTCAGAAGAAATATATTTTAATAATATACTAAATGACAATTATAAGTTAGACAACTGAGATTCACGTAAGATATACATAGGCAGTTTTTTTATTACAAATGAACATCAGTGTTCCCAAAATAGTGTTATAATGGAAAATTCAACTCAACGATGGCGAACCACAAGGAGTTTATCTTGCATGGCTTGGGTGGTATCCATAGCAATGAAAATCCTTGTGAACTTCCCAAAGAGCGGAGATTACAAGTGTGTAAACATTAACCAACAACCCACATCACATAGTCGGGGCACACATGGTTTAGAGGGACAAAACAAACAGAGAAACAAAGAAACGATCGGCTGCCTACCCCATACACTGATTTAACCATACAATCAAACAAAATCTTGGTTGTTTCATCGAATTAGATAGATATAATATTGGACTGTACAAACACCTTTCAATAACATGATGGCATTAATTCGAACTAACCTTCAGTTTGACAAAAACTCTAGAGGTTAGTGAGACACCCAAAAACTAGCATTTAACTACGAGTTTATGGCAAGGTTTATGAGGGTTCAAGAGGTAGGTATATTTCTGAAACTTATTGGAGGATCAAACCAAAAAAATATGTGGGATTGATTTAAAGGTAAAGAGGAATCATTAAACGAGAGATGAGTTTCCTCTTACTATCGAAGCTGCTTCAAAATATTAAAGTGCAAGTTTTCTTGACAGAGCTTCATTCTAAAGAGGTGCTAAGTATGGAAACATATCAAAAAAAAAAAAAGAACAGAGTCTGTGCACCCACATCCTGACCAACAAACAGTAAAAAAAAAAAGGAAAAGGAGCGCAGTATCATCCGAGAATTACAAGCCAACGAACTGTCATGCTTAAACGGAATCCACCCAGGAGGAAACAACCAATGTAACATCCCTCGTTTACCCCTACTTTTTGTGATTTAAAATGTGAACTGTATACTTGTTTCTGGTGAGGAGCTCAAGGCCAAGGCCCCACCAATAAACCTCGTAAGTTTTGTGATTTATTCCTAAGTTGTAAATCTAAATTCTAGACTTGGGAGATTGAAAGTTTTGATGCAACAAAACGATGGGGAAACAAAATCCACTAGGGGAGAGGGGTTGACTGGCTAGGAAGTTGTAAGAATATAGGATGTTGATGAAATATGTCACCATGGTTCCCATAGGCGCTTGAAGAAAAGTGAATTGATGGCGTCCACTTGATCAAACAAAAATCCTGAAAGTGTCTTCCTAAGTAGGGTCAAACATAAGCAAATGACGAAGTTATTTCTATTTCTTTTGTGAGAGAATTATGAGTTACCATTTTAGCATGATGCTATCTAAATAACCAACCAAGGTCAATTTATGACTCGTACATATTTATCATAACCCATATAAGCTTCATGTGGGAGAGAAATGTCCTTGATTTTAAAGGAAAATCTAAATTCTATCATAAGAAAAGGAATCCCCCCCCCCCCCCACACACACACACACAGATATATATATATATATATTCAAAACATGTGATCATTTTATTCTACCCATAAAAGTATATGAAACAAATGATTATTTCCTAGAAATTAAAAGATGCTAAGGATAAAGATATTGTTATTAAAAGTAAATAATATTTATAAGAGAAATGGCATCCTTACTGGGGAATAGAGGTATATGGATATGTCCTCATAGACAATAACGATATGTAATGTATTTAGGGAAATACCTAGTATTATGGCTCCTATTATAAACATGTACTATGTATATGTTATTAAAAAGTAAAACTGTAGTTTGGAAACATATGTCATATCGTATGTTTTCAATTGTGGACGATATCTTTTATAATATATATATATATATATATATCCCTACTAAATTCTTAGACTTGTCAAAGTGGGAAAGAACCCTTTCTTAAAAAGGAACAACACCAAGAGCATAAGAGACACCTTAAAAAGGAACCTCTGCCTCGATTGGTTAATCTACACCTATGTTGATCGACCTGTTATCTCATATAGTTGAATATGGTGTATATATATATAAATATATATATATATATAAATATATATATATATATATTACTCTGCATCTTTTATATAAACCTTGTAGATGCGAGCACTGCAGATCTCTGCATTATAAACATCTAAACTATGCAATGTGATCTCTATAGATCTTGGCATCATATATATCTAAATTCTATAGATGAGAACTCTACCTCATGCACTAAATCTCATAGATTCTATCTCTGCAGATCACTGCATCATATATTTTGTATAAGGCATATAAGAGAGGCAACCTATACTTTTGTTATCCGATAGAGTTCATATCTAGTATGGTTGTATATATATATATATATATATACATATATATACATACATATACATACATATACATATGTATCTGTATATGTATGTATACATATACATACATATATATACATATATATATATATACATACATATACATACATATATATACATATATATATATATACATACATATACATACATATATATACATATATATATATATATATATACATACATATATATATATATATATATATATATATATATATATATATATATTACTCTTCCATGCAATGCGACCTGAACCCGTTATCTCATATACTTGAATACTGTATATTTATATATATATTACTCTACAACTTTTATATAAACATTGTATATGCGATCTAGGTAGACCTCTACATTATAAATATCTAAATGTTGCTATGTGATCTTTGTCATGGATCTATGTGTCATATATATATAAATTCTATAGATGCGAACTCTGCCTCACGTAACTAAATCTCGTAGATGCAATCTATGCAGATAACTGCACATCATATATTTTGTATAAGCCATATGAGAGAGGAAACCTTTACTTTTTTATCTGGTGGAATTCTTATTTAGTAAATTCTGCATTTTGGAACTTCCTTTCTAATGGGTTAATCTAATATCCATATATAGGCCCTTCTCCCATAGTATTTTGAGAAGGTTCTATAATCGTCATGTTTTTGGAGAAGTCTAAATAGGGTTTCTACCCGTAGCATAAATTCTAAATAATATATGCAATTAATGTGTAATCGATTAAGGGAGGGAGAGCATACCCTAAAAATCCTTTTTTATCAATTTCAATAAATTAGTAACGCAAGATAGAAAATTGAATAATTTGTCTTAAATCTCTTAAGAGATACGTAAGCAAGAGACTTTTGGTTAGCAAGCCCTACCTTAGTGGATTCATTTCCAGCTCAAGGATGGCTTCTCGGTGGTAGGAATATACACCGGGAAGAGATTCAAATGGTTGGGAGGAAGGTTGCAGTCAAAATTTCAGTCGCATAAGTCTATCCATTCATATAAGTATTCTTCAATGTTTTATTGTTAGATATCAAGAATATAAATGTATATTTTTATGGATTATATTTATCTGTAAATATTGGGGTATATTGACCGTTGGGTTTATACTATATATTGACTACCTTTGTTAGTTGATCACACTCGCATACTGAAAATATTATGGTACATTGTTTATAATGGTAGTCTATTTTTATGGTGGCATATTTATATTAAGTAAGTGTCCAAGATCTATAGGTGTAACCTACCTAGAACTTGAAACATTTTATGTTGTGGAAAACATTACATTAAAAGTTATTGTAAAGTTTTATATTATTGACCAAGGATGGTCAAGGATGAATGTAATTGAATATTATTATTATTTAATAAATTAAAATAGGAGACACTCATCCAAAGGGGACTGTTGAAGAGTGTTCGCTGACCCACTAGGAGGAATGAACTGGTGTAGAAGGCAATTTACAAGTGGTAGCATATGCACTCACTTACTAGTTGTTGCAGGAGGCAACTTCTCTAAAAATGTGGTCATGTTCCCCAAGGAGGTGGAACTGAGCAGGTGGCTCATTAAATGATTAGATTCGATGAGGGGAATGCTAGAATGAGTTACAGTGTAGGACTGTAAGATTACTCTGCTGAGTTTGCAGAGAGTGTTTTGTATGCAAGTCTTCATGATTGTTGAGATACAAAGAGATTGTTACATGCTTCTACACAGTATCCTTATCCTGGTGGTTCGGTGAACAGGCTCGGGGGTCCTAAAGCAAGTAATATTGGCTGCTTTCAAAAGACGGTTGGGAGAAACGGTCTTCTTTGGGTGTTCATCCACCTACACATTTTAAACAGGTTCTGCATTTTTTTGTCTTATTATTTATAGTCTTACTATGTATATTCTGAAGAATACTATATGTAAGCTTTTAGGTTTTAATGTTGTCAAATGCTTATTTAGTTGTTAAATTTAATAGAGTACTGAACTGATAATTTATTTCTGCACAAATGATTGAATGATCAGAATTGGAAAATATAGAATGACGAATAGAAATCCTCTATGTATTTTTCCTTTCACCGAAGTGATGTACTCTAGTACAGAGAGTGTGTTTAAGTAAATAGATTAGAAATGTTTTGATTTTGATAGATAGAATGCTAAACTCATTAATATATCATATTTAGACATATCAAATTAATACTGAAATAATATACAAGAAATGTAAAAGTCTACATTATGATTCTTCTTTTACAGTACTTACAATTATAGAACAGTAATTAATTATAAACTATAGACAAAACAACATAAGAATCAAATGAATATCATGCTCAAAATAGAGTACCATACTATATATATTTACTTATTGTAAATAATGGGCAGTAACATTTAAATCTTAATACTCGAGTATACATCAACAATGAACATGATATTTATAACTAAAACAAATATTTAAGGTAAACAATGTAACAGAGCCATCGTTGATATATAGCGTATAAATCCTCTATTCATCAGTTTAACACAAATACAAAACTCTGTCGAGACTATAACCTTAAATGGAATCATCTTTGTTACCAATAAAATAGTTAATCTAATATTTTTTATCCAAAACAAACAATGGCATAATAAAAACAATAAAACCAAATCTTAAAGTAAGAATCGTAAAATACATACAGAGCCATCACTGGGTGTTAAAAAAATAATATCGAATCCTTATATTTAATATATCGAACAACTATAAAAACGCATAATCATTTCTACAAGCTGATAGGTTCATCGTGTTTCCAATTTTGGATAGCATATATATCAACGGAGTATTAATATAGTAAATTAAAATACATAAGAGATATTCCAGAACGAGGAAACAAAACGAACATCAAGACTCTTTTAGTATAGGCTGAGAATTCAAGCGTGGGCATAACGCCTGCTAGGGTTTGATAAACCCTCGAGCTATTAAGTATCATTTAAACACATATCAATTATTAAACAGTCAAGAGGCTGTAACATCAAGAATAAATCCATATACAAATACATTGCATGCTAGAACAGAGTTCGAACTCATTGTCCATAATAAACTTTAGATATGGTTTAAGCCATGAAATTTTTCATAAATCGAGGGTTCGAGACCCGATAGTGTTCATTCCCTTAGTTACATAACATTATGAACAAGCTCGGAGTTATTATAGCTAGTATAATCTTCCAGGGTATTAACCCAAAATAAAAACGACAAGGTTGGTTCCAACACCTATGGGTATAAACCCTTAAAAACAATAATACATACAATTTACGAATTGAGTGGATTCGAAGTCGAATGCCAAATTATTTTCAAAATAATAAAAATTTATACAACAGATCCGTAATGGCGTAACCCAAAAAAATGAACCAGTAATCATATAACCACATTTCCAAGCAGGCAATAAATAAACAGTCGAGACATTTGTTCAATTGATGTATAAAATGTTGAATGGCCATCTCTGTAACTTTCGAAGTCGCTACACAATAAACATACATAAATACTAAAAATATTTTATTAACATTTCGTGGTCGAAACCCTAACACTGGACATATAGACAGGAAACAATTACAAAGTATAAATGCTGCCCAGAATGCCAAATGGCGTACAGTGGAACAAACAGAAGACCAACCCGAGCTGTAACATTATGCATTGTTGACAAGGGTATCCTATTGTAAGGCCCAAGGCTTACCATGGTTTTCCAAACCACTGGAGTCTCCTAAATTTCACCTACGCCTTCATCTGAGACCCATTTTGTTGATAGTGAACACCTAGAGGGCGTGAAGACCTCCTATCATTACAATGTAACCAACCATTAAAAATATGCAATACAAAAATTACTAAAAGATTTAAATAATTGCGAAGAGGGTCAAATTATTACCTCCAGAAAGCAAATGATGCTTTGACCACAAGCTACACAGTACTATTTCGACTACGAGTTTCATAAGTGTAGAACCAGAGTCCTCTCCTAACATATGCGTGAAATACCTCCCATAGAACCCCGGTGAACTTAACTAAATGTAAAATTTGTCCAGGTCTCCATAACCATGGCGGTCGAGAGCTCCAAGAGCTCATCTCTCCAAAGAGAAAATGAACTAAAAGATAATCGTTACAACCCTTGTCGAGGTCAGGTTTTAGGGTTTTGCATTCGAGGAGCCAAGTTGGCGTGCATTCACATGGCCTCATTTAATGCCATAGCTTCCAACCATTATTTCGATCTTACACCTTTTTCTATAGTTTGCAATCACATTATCGTTTGGATGAACACCGTGGGTAATGCTGCTAGGATTCAAGAACCCTTTTCCATAGTTTTGAACCCACATAAATCAATACCATCGATACTTAGTATAGGATGCTCCATTCCTATAAGTGGAGACATGTTTCAAAGTTGTATTGTTATATGTATTCAAATAGGTAATTCCTTAACCATGCAAAAATTAAGACCAATCCAATTGTGGATGCCAACCTTACCTATAACCTGGCCAAGTTATCATCATGTGTTAGCTTATAAAAGCTAAGTAAGCTTCGGGGCTTCATAAGAACCCCTTTCAACAAAAGAGGAACACGCTCAGTATCTAGTATCGTAATAGTAACTATACATCATCCATGTATTATAAATGATGTAGTCAGCAAGTAAGTTTGGATAGTAATACAAGCATGAGTATCACAAATTTTAATGACCATAAGACTGTCATGCATAAATAAGAATATTCATAATTTTCTTAGGAGACATTCTTGTACTAGTAAAATTAAATAATAAACGTTCGAAATTCTACATTCTGCAAGTTAATAAGTAGATCATAGAATTTAATGAGAGGTTTATACTACTTAGAAAAAAAAATTGATGGATTTTGGAGGTATTACATGTGGTATCAGAGCACAATTTCAAACACTAGGCCTGAAAGTGGCTCAACTTGCGCATTCAAGGACAAAATTGAATATGATAACCCTACGACCCTCGAGGAAGCTATGAGGAAGTAAAATTCATGTTACGAACAAAACAGAAAAAAGGGAAAGTGTACCTAGCTGGAAGGTTAAAAGACCAAATAATTTTGAACAAAGAAGGAAGGATTTTAAATTTAACAAGAATGTTGGAAATAATAATTCCTAGAATTATCCTAATAGAAAAATTCAAGGAACAAATTTTAAAAGCAATGCACAGCAGAATTATACAGCTACCTATGATTTAGAGTTTGCTTTTGTAATACATGCTTTGAATATGGGGTGCCACCATCTAACCGGTAGAAGGTTTTTATTAATGACAGATAATAAAGGTCTAAAATATTGCTTGATCAACAAAATCTGAACGCAAGGCAAGCTAGGTGGTTAGCTTTCCTTAGTGAATATGATTTCGAGATCAAACATATAAAATGTAAAGAAAATAAGGTTGTTGATGCCTTAAGGAGAAATGCAAAACTAAATTTTATGGGAGCAGTTAGTACTTATAAAACAGATTTAGAAAATTAGTTTGAAGAAGGGATAAAACTGGATAAAAATTATCAGAAATTACAAGAAAAAGTTGCAAAAAATGAATCTGAAAATATAAAAACAGATTTCAGTTTGAATGAAAAAGGTCTAATGCTGTATAAAAACAAATTGTATGTATCAAATGTACCAGAAATTAAATTGCTAATTTCAAATGAAGTACATAAAAGTCCTTATTCATGACTTCCTGGTTACCAAAAGATGGTAATGATGTTAAGAAAAGATTATTTTTGTCCTAACATGAAGAATGAGGTGGTTGAATACATAGCTAGGTGTATTGAATGCCAGCAATTTAAGGCAGAGCATCAACACCCAGCTGGTTTATTACAGCCATTACCAATTCCAGATTGGAAATGAAAAATTATCAACATTGATTTTATAACCGGATTGCTTAAAAATCAAAATCAAAATGATTATGTAATGGTAGTAGTAGATAATCTTAGCAAGGAAGCTCATTTATACATGTTAAAACTACTCTTAAGGCTACTAATATTGTTGGTGTGTTTATGAAGCAAGTTTTTCGTTTGCATGGAATTCCTAAGGTAATAATTTCTAACAGGGATTCTAAATTTACTGGTAATTTCTGGAAATCGTTGTTTAAAGGTTTGGATACTAAATTAAATTTCAGCACATATTTTCATCCGCAAACGGATGGACAAACTAAAAGAGTAAATCAGGTTTTAGAGGATATGTTAAGAATGTATGTTAGAGACCAGCCAAACAAGTGGGAAGAATATCTGCACTTAGTTGAATTTGCTTGTAACAATGATTATCAAGCTTCAGCTAAACTTAGTCCTTTTGAAATATTGTATGGTCGAAAGTGTAATACTCCCATTTCATGGAGTAATCTAGTTGACAGATTGAGGTCAGGACCCGAGTTGTTGAAAGAAATGGAACTAACAGTGAAATGGGTACAAAGCAATTTGAAAATTGCACAAGAAAGACAGAAGAGTCATGCAGACCTTAAAAGAACTCAGAAAGAATTCCAAGTAGGTGAGCATGTTTTTGTCAAGGCAAAACCCAGAAAAAAAAATATTTTAAGCTGGGGAGTTGTGCTAAATTAGCACCCAGGTATTGTGGACCATTTGAGATATTATCAAGAGTTGGACAAATGGCTTATCAGTTAGATTTTTCAACTAATCTAAAAATACATAATGTATTTCATATTTCTATTTTGAAAAAGTATGTACATGATGTTACTCATGTAATCGATTGGAATGATATACAGGTGGAAGCAGAAGGATATTTTTAGGTAGAACTGGATTGTATCTTCGACAGGAGAGAAATTTTACTCCGGAATCGCACCATTGGACAGGTAAAGGTGCAATGGAAGCACCTTAGTCCAAATGAAGCAACCTAGGAATTGGAGAGTCATATGTGGACAGCATATCCAATTGTGTTCTAGAAAGACTCAGATGATGCTTAAGAAACATCGAGGACGATGTTGAACTTAAGAGGAGGTGTTTGTAACCTACCTAGAACTTGAAACATTTTATGTTGTGGAAAACATTACATTAAAAGTTATTGTAAAGTTTTATATTATTGACCAAGGATGGTCAAGGATGACTGTAATTGAATATTATTATCATTTAATAAATTAAAATAGGAGACACTCATCCAAAAGGGACTGTTGAAGAGTGTTCACTGACCCACTAGGAGGAATAAACTGGTGTAGAAGGAAATTGACAAGTGGCAGAATCTGCACTCACTTTTATGGATTGCTGAAAACTGAAAAATTTGAACACACAAGAGATTCGATGAGGGGAATGCTAGAATGAGTTGCAGCGTAGGACTGTAAGATTACTCTGTTGAGTTTGCAGAGAGTGTTTTCTATGCAAGTATTCATGATTGTTGAGATTCAAAGAGATTGTTACATTCTTCTACATAGTATCTTCATCCCGGTGGTTCAATGTTTTGATTAGAAATGTTTTGATTCTGATAGATAGAATGCTAAACTCATTAATATATCAGATTTAGGCATATCAAATGAATACTAAAATAATATACAGGAAATGTAAAAGTCTACAGTTTATGATTCTTCTTTTACAGTACTTACAATTATAGAACAGTAATTAATTATAAACTATAGATAAAACAACCTAAGAATCGAATGAATATCATGCTCAAAATAGAGTACCATACTATATGTATTTACTTACTATAAATAATGGAGAGTAAAATTTAAATCTTAATACTCGAGTATACATCAACAATGAACAAGATATTTATAACTGAAACAAATATTTTTAAGGTAAACAATGTAACAGAGTCATCGTTGATATACAGGGTATAAATCCTCTATTCATCAGTTTAACACAAATGTAAAACTTTGTGGAGACTATAACCCTAAATCGAATCATCGTTGTTACCAATAAAATAGTTAATCTAATATTTTGTATCCAAAACAAACAATGGCATAATAAAAACAATAAAACCAAATCTTAAAGTAAGAATCGTAAAGTAAATACAGAGCCATCACTGGTTGTTAACAAAATAATATCGAATCCTTATATTTAATATATCAAACAACTATAGAAACACATAATCATTTCTACAAGCCGATAGGCTCATCGTGTTTCCAATTTTGGATAGCATCTATATCAACGGAGTAATAATACAGTAAATTAAAATACATAAGAGATATTCCAGAACGAGGAAAAAGAACGAACATCAAGACTCTTTTAGTATAGGCTGAGAATTCAAGCCTAGGCATAACGCCTGCTAGGGTTTGATAAACCCTCGAGCTATTAAGTATCATTTAAACACATATCAGTTATTAAATAGTCGAGAATAGATCCATATACAAATACATTGCATGCGAGAACAGAGTTCGAACTCATTGTCCATAATAAACTTTAGATAGGGTTTAAGCCATGAAATTTTTCATAAATCGAGGGTTCGAAACCCGTAAGGGTTCATTCCCTTAATTAGATAAAATTATGAACAGGCTCGGAGTTATTACAGCCAGTATAACCTTCCAGGGTATTAACCCAAAATAAAACGACAGGGTTGGTTCCAACACCTACGGGTATAAACCCTTAAAAACAATAATACATACAATTTACAAATTGAGTGGATTCGAAGTCGAATCCCAAATTATTTTCAAAATAATAACAATTTATACAACAGAGATGTAATGGCGTAACCCAAACAAATGAACCAGTAATCATATAACCACATTTCCAAGAAGGCAATAAATAAATAGTCGAGACATTTGTTCAAATGATGTATAAAATGTCGAATGGCCATCTCTGTAACTTTCAAAGTTGCTACACAATAAACATACAAAAATACTAAAAATATTTTATTAACATTTCGTTGGTCGAAACCCTAACACTGGACATATAGCTAGGAAACAATTACAAAGTATAAACGCCGCCCAGAATGCCAAATGGCGTACAGTAGAACAAACAGAAGACCAACGTGAGTTGTAACATTATGCATTTTTTACAAGGGTATCCTATTGGAAGGCTTGAGGCTTACCATGGTTTTCCAAACCACTGGAGTCTCCTAAATTTCACCTACGCCTTCAGCTGAGACCCATTTAGTTGATTGAGAACACTTGGAGGGCGTGAAGACCTCATGCCATTACAATGTAACCAACCATTAAAATTATGCAATACAAAAATTACTAAAAGATTTAAATAATTGCGAAGAGGGTCAAATTCTTACCTCTGGAAAGCAAATGCTGCTTCGACCGCAAGCTACGCAATACTGTTTCGACTATGAGTTTTACAAGTGTAGAACCAGAATCCTCTATTAACATCTGCGTGAAAGATCTCCCATAGAACCCTGGTGAACTTAACTAAATGAAAACGTTGTGCAGGTATCCATAACCATGGCGGCCGAGAGCTCCAAGAGCTCGGCTCTCCAAAGAGCAAATGAACCAAAAGCTAATCTTTACAACCCTTGTCAAGGTCAGGGTTTAGGGTTCTGCATTCGAGGAGCCAAGTTGGCTTGCGTTCACATGGCCTCATTTAATGCCACATCTGCCAACCATTATTTCGATCTTACACCTTTTTCTATAGTTTGCAATCACATTATTGTTTGGATTAACACCGTGTGTAATGCTGCTAGGAAAGAACCCTTTTTCCATAGTGTTGAACCCAGAGCTTCATGAACTTTTGCAGGTTCTCATTTTATCTGAAGCAATTTGTCGTCTGGTAATGCACATTCATGAGGGATATCCTGAGCATCGGTGAGTACTCGAATTTGTTCGACGCCTGACTTTTCCTGAATATCTCTTTATTGTTGCGCCTTGCTTTCCTATTATATTTAGAAACTGTGACTCGCCCGCTAGTAGCATTCGCGTTACTGCTAATTGTCTATCCCCACAAGCAACTTGATCCAAATCTTGAGGATGATCAATGAGTAACTTATGAACTCTAAGGATTCCATCCATTGCTGGGGAAATTGGTTCATCCGGTTCTTCCTTGGCCGACACCATGGCCACACGTTCAGAGCAATTGTGCGTTGCCAGTCCTCTATCTATAATTTTGATACGAGATCTGGTCTCGGCACGAATATTCTGGATAGTATCTCCCCTGTGGCCTATTATGACACCAACCTTGCGAGCAGGAACAAGCAATCGAAACACATTATACCCAGGCCATCCAGGCCACTTTGACGTTTCATCAACAGCACCGGTTCCATCGTCTGTTGACGCTTCTTCTCTTGCTCTTTTCTTGGATAGATTGGTACGAGTATGCATTCTATCAGTGTCTTTTTGTTCTTCTATTTGTTGCTGAGGTTCTCCGGCCATGTCCTCATGTTCTTTCATTATGTTACATTCTTGAGCTTCTGCCATGTCTTTTTGTTCTTCTTGTTGCTGAGGTTCTCCCATGCATTCTCCTTCTTCTTCTTCCCTAGATTCTTGAGCTTCTGTTTGTCTAGATTCGGGAGGTTCTGTCATGGCTTTTTGCTCAGCTTCTTCTTGCCTAGATTCTGTAGGCTCTGCCGTAGCCTTTTGTTCTTCTACTTGCCTGGATTCTTGAGGTTCTGCCATGGCGCGTGTTTGTGTTTTAGTAGATTAGATCAACACAAGCTCTCCTGGTTGTAGTTGTACAAACAAGAGCATATTGAAAGTCAAATTTACATTTCACTTATTTATATCCATTTGTCTATAACCCCGGGACACTTCGGAGGGGTATGATCAATGTTGTACTGACGGTTATGGCATATAAGTTATCTAATTAATAATCTAAATCTTGATCAATGAAAGTAATATATGTATTCAGTTGAGAAACAAAATAATGTAATTCTTCAACATTGGAAGTCATTTTTTTGTTTAATGATAAACAGCATCCGTGTGCATCTAGTGAAAATAACGTTTTCCCCGCTATGAAATTAACTTTTTCTTCAAACTTTTTACAGCTATGAAAGTAACTTTCTCTTGTTTTGAATGATAGACTTGATCAAGTGGAAGTTAATTATCATCGTCATCAATAATAACATCAATATTTGATTTATTGAAAATAATATTTTTCTAGAAAAAATAGTAAAGTTAATCATAATTAATTATTATTAATCATATAGTAATTAAATCAATAGATTAATAAAATAATGGATTTAGAAAAAAATAGTTTAGTATCTAAGATATGGATCTAGTGACTTGGGGTAAGGATGTTAAAGGATTATGGTGAAAATCTAGAAGATCAAACACGAGTTAAAGAATTTTTAGTTAGTAGATAACTATATTCAACAATAATAAAATATGGATAACCATAATTAATCATGGACAAATATAGTGAACTATAATTAAACATTTTCAAACATAATCAATTATGAATAATTATATTTAATCATAGTCAAATTATGAATAACTATATTTAACCATATCAACTTGGTCCTTGGATAATCATAGTCCACCACCATAGGAAACTAATGCTTACTAGTTTAGTGGAAAGCTATATTCAACCATAACCATAGTCAACTACGTTCAACCACATACAACTATAATCAAGTATTGAAATATTGTTAAAAGTTTAATATTTACTAATTTGTTCTTAGCGTATCATGTTTGTGATTTCCTTCCTTATTTTCACAACATAACAATATAAATTAATTGCACTATTAAGAGAATAATAAAATAAATGATAATTAGTAGAATACCTTAGTTTTTGGATAGGAAATATGTGGGGTTTTCTAGCCGTATGTGCCCACAACTCCAATAACCATAACCATAATAGTTTCCTTGAACCTCTCAAGAACCACTCTCCAAAATCAAGTATCAATCTTAAGTTTTCTCACAAGAGTGTTTTCCAATCCATGGTCTCACATTTATCCAGCCCATTAAATAATAAAATATCTCTTATTGTAATTATTATTGGATAGTCCACTGCCCACTCACATTGACATTGTTACTTGGTTTGGTGGGGAAGCATTAAATGGTTCACCTATAACATGACATGCAATTAATAGATAATGCATATATATGAAATAATTAAATGTAATGAAATGCAATTACAACTTAAATGTGATTAATATAATTTATGCAAATAGGTGTAACACAATTAAAATGTAACTAATGTAATGCAATTTAAATCATAACAAAGTAATTATCTAATTAATACTATATCCTAATATTTATTCCACCCATCACCCATTATTCATGATAACCAACTAACCACCAGCATATATATTAACTAATACTAGTGTATGCATGAAAGGGTTGTGTGTGTGTACACATAGCCTGTGCATGTACTATAGGTAGCCATCACAACCTATAATGCATAATTCATGAATGATAAGATAATAACAACCACATGCAAGACATGATAATCCAGTAATCACATCATTAAGCAATATTATTAACTAAATCACAATACATCAACACTAATCAACATTCTACTCAACTTTATCTTAATAAATTAAAAACAATTTACAAGTGAGGTGAACCAAGTATAACTAAGGTGGCATCTCAAATCCCAAACCAAATCTTACTAATTTAATTCTCCTTCCTTCCTAAATTACTTCCAACTTCTACTTCCTATACGTCATGTTCTAGAGCATCAACTCTATTGGCCTAACCCCATATATAACCCATAAGTGAAAGTGTCAACTAAATCGACCTAATTTCCCCAGCAGGAAACCAGTAGTTGTCATCACACAACTTGGGGAGCATGGCTTAACAAAACCCTCCCACAAATCTAGGTTTCGGAGGATAAACTGTGGGAAATACCTCCACCCCACCTAATGGAAATAGGTTCAAAACCCTATCAATGATCACGCTATGTTTCTATTGTGGTTCTTAGAGTTGCTCATCGAATGACCAGTTTGGGAAACCTAATTTTTTGCATAAACTTGCACTAGCCCACATATCATAACAAGTATCAAACCAAAAAGTAATACATGAATTAATGCCTCCTATCTCACCCATTATCTCTTCATGCCATGAAACCAGTGTAACTTTGCTATGACAAGTACCTAGTTATCACTTAACCTCTCTAACCTGTGGGTGAGTCTCATCCACAACATAAGATCATGCATATTATTTCATTGATTCTAAGTAAATTACCAATTTATCCACTAATAGCGAGTAAAAACAAGTTAATCTATTTATTATGTGCATGGCATCCATTCATTCATTCAATCATAACATACATTGGTATCTATGTACCCTATCATTTTATTTATTTTTTCATTTTGGAAGGAAATCACACGACCTTCATAATTAAAGATGAACAATAAACTTAAAAATTAATTTTCATATATAAGTAGGTACATAAATCCATACGCATGGTTTTCTCAGTCATGCTAAGTCCAACAAATAATAAACAAAGACATACAATATTGGTCTAAATGTTGTTTAGTTCTCCAATTAAAATATGGGGTGTTACAAACAATCACCCATCAAGAAACTTCATCTTGAAGATACAGTAAAAAAAAGTGAGGGATAATCATGGTGTGTGGTCTATGCTTCTTTCCATGTAGCAGATTGAGGGTTATACTTGTCCCACTAGACATTAACCTAGTCCACCGGGAATTTCTTGAGTTGTCAGACCCTACAGTCCAATATGCATATGTAACGTCCCCTCCTATCATACCAGCATGATAGAGAGGATCGTGATGCTAAAAACCGGGTATCTAGCCCCATGAGCTTTTAAATAAGCATTCACGTAATATAAAAGACATATGGAGTGTATAGTTATAAGAAAAACACAGCGGAAATAATATCAATAACACATCCATCATACATTCAAGATATTCATCAAATAATAATTGCAAAGTTAACACAAGAGAATACTTATCTTAACAAAGTAGTCCCAAGCAACCATCTATGCATCTGCAATGTTCCACCCAACCATAGGCCAGTTGTGTTTATCAACCTCTTGATGCAACTGCCACCCCCGAGCTGGGCATGATCTCTACAAGGAATCAGGGAACAACAGACTCACACATAGCCAAGCATACACCAAGATGAGCCAAGCCAATCTACAATTGGGTTTATCAGGCTGCTAGGAAATGGAAAGGAAGAATGACTAAGCTAGTGAGCTCAAGCACAGAGCCAGGGGTAACCTTACAAGATCTATCTAGCTTGGCACCCACAATACCTACACACCCAGCACAAGGAAGTATTATTTTCACTGTTGCACAGTCCCTCAAGCCATACCTTCCCATCTAGTGCTCTCAGGGTGTGCATAGAAGAGTAGCCAAAGCCCTCTTGATCTTCTTGAGAGGTTATCTCCCCCCACTAGGTTTATCAAGCCAATTCTGTCCACTACCACCCCAAGTTTCTTGCTCATAGATTCAAACCAAAACATGGATGCACATAACAACAAAACCACAATGGTTGGGCATGAGGAAAAACGCATGAGGAAAAACGTTTCTTCAGTGGGATACCCAAAGAGGAAGTTTCTACCAATTCAGAAAATCATGGCAAGCCCAAAAACGAAATGGCAATTGAGGAACAACCCTGGAGAGCAGAGATCGTTTTCAGAAAAATGACCATGGGCATTTTGGGGCAAAAATGACCTCCATCATAGTCCCCAAATCGTGGCCTTTCTCTCCCAGCTGCTGTGTAATGCAAAAACGACTCCCAAGCATGGAAAATGCAGGAAAAATAGTGAAAAACATGATGGGGAAAGACCCAATATTTCAGACTGCGTGAGAGAGGAAAGACTGACTGTTCAGAATGGTTTTGGGCACCATTTCGTGGGTGTTTTCTTGCCCAAGGAGACAAAATACGATTTCCCAAGTTGATGGCTTTCCCATGCACGAAATTGGCTGCCATACCTCTTCATTCCCAAGGCATTAACTACCTCAACCAATTTCTAGAAGAATTAAATGATTGGGTCCCTAACCCAAAATGGGTAGTTGGTGGTTTATGGGTTTTCTCATTGGCTCAAGGGTTTGAATAATTTCCCCCCCTATTCCTTGTAGAATCATGCCCCCATCTCTTTGTTGCATTGCATAGCTAGTTGTGGGTTTTTCATTAAAATTAGTATTTACATGTTGTCTTATTTACATTGTGCCTATCTAGCACAAGAACCATAGGCATCTCTTTCTTTAATTTTCGATACATAAAACGCTAAATCAACGGTGGGGCCTTGGCCTTGAGCTCCTCACCATGATTAAATAACAATATTTACATCATTTATGATTTAAATGCAAAGGGGATCAAAATGGGAACATTACAGCATAATGGATCGACCATAAAAGTTCCCTAGTCCAAAACCCACAATTCCTTCCAATTTAGTTTATAAGATTCATCAACAATATAATGATTATAACACATCTTATTATATTATTGTATTACTGAGAAAAAACACACCAAAAATATGTACACGAATATATATTACACTCCATTCTAGCTCTTAATTCTATATTACGAAGCTTAGGAAGAAAATTATTTTTTTTCCCACTATTATGTAACACCCCTTGAAATAATGGTTTAATTGTTATGCACGGTAACAAGATTGTTATATAACATGGCCATTTATCTAGTTCTTGTTAATCTTCGTCAACATATTCCTAATCTTTAAGAGAATAGATTTATGCATGGATCAATATTCAAATAAAATTGATTATATAAAGCTTGAGTTAAGACTTTAAAATTTATATAAAATGTTCGAGGTATATATATAAGTTATAAAAATCCTTTTTTTTTACTCTGAAAAAAAACTCGTAATATTATTTTGGTATATTACATTTTCCAGCATTCCAGCTTTTCAGATTTCCATTCTTTTCAAAATTTGGCATTCATCAAAGCCTACCCTTCCATGAACAACTAAGGTATGATTTTATTTTTGGCTGTCATCAAGACTACCCTTCCACAAACATTACATCAAATAGATACTTATACATATTTTCATATTTCATAGCTTGCTATGACTTGATAATGTCATTTATATTCATACTATTTTCTTATAACAAAAAGACAAAAACTTTCCATACTGGAATTATTCCATAACTGTCTCCAAATTGCATCACGTTGCAAGTACTATGTCAAGTAGAATGTTGGTCAGCTAGTAGTGATTGTATATCAACCCATCTTTATGCATAATGTTCCATACTCCTTTATCCAGTAACAAGCTTGTCCTATACAATTTATCTGCTTCTGTATTATATTCCCTATAGATATGCCTAAAAGATGTTTCATCGAAGTATGTGCTAATTATTCGTGTCTCCTCTAGCGAAGTTAGCAAATAGAGGCTTTGATTGTGGGAGTTCCCCTTCATCCAATTAATGATCAATTGAGAGTCTCCAAAGATAGACAATTTTTTATACCATTATCTTTTTCCAATCTTAGAGTAATCCATAACGCCATTAGTTCAGAGTAATTATTGGTTCCAGATCCAATTCCAGCACTAAAACTAGTTCGAAGGTCTTCAGATATGAGTAGTAAACCTCCTACACCACACAATTTTTCCCTTCTAATTTGAGAAGCTCCATCAAAAAATTCTCTTGGATACCTTGTTAGGTCCACCTCTGGAATCTTCTCATTTTCTTAATATGCTTTTGATTAGGAAAAATATTTATCATACAAAGGCTCTGAATTACGCAAAAGGAGTAGTGGAATTCTAAGTTTTCGAATAAGGTTGAATTTCTTACCCTCCAAATATGTGAGTTTACCACCGCAGGTAACGCTCTGTAATCACCCACTGCTTGATTGTAGCACCAATTTTTGAAGCAGTTTTACACTGATTCCCCATGCCAAATGTTGTGGATGCCAATTTATTTCTCTATTCCCTTCCATACCATCTTGGTATAAGCACAACTTACTTCCAAGTGCTCGTTTGTTTCTTCATCTTTTTGGAAAAGGAAGCATCTTCCAGGTCCTGTCCAATTTCTTTTTTGAAGGTGATCCCATGTTAATGCCTTATCGGATAAAAAGTTCCAGAGAAGCAATTTGATTTTCATGGGGCATTGCCATTTCCATGAGGTCTTCCACCAGTTTCTTACTACCGACTCTTGAGCATTCGTCAACAGGGTCTCATACCGAGTCTTTGGAGTGTATATACCATTTGCAACAGGTGTAGAGACTAGTGTATCTTGGAATTCAATAAATTTTATATGATTTTCAGTTAAGTTCCCTATATAATCCTCCCAACATATTTTTTCCTCCCCTTCAAAATTCAACGGAGCTGTTGTAATCCATTCTCCTACTGCATTTCTAATTTGATTTAGCATTATGTATCCTTCGTTTTGTAGTTTATGGATCATTCCTAATGGGAGTAAGTGGGAATTTCCACTTCCAATCCACGGGTTAATCCCAATTCTGAATTTCATACATGTGCCTACCTTCCAGGATAACCCATCACCAATCAAGGAGAAAGAGTATATAGCTTCCCTCCAAATTGCAGATACATTCCTAGTATATTTTAAAGGATTTCTAATAAATCATCTAAAGATGAAGGATTTATATATTTCTATAAAATCACCTGTACCCAAAGACCTTTTCCTTCAAGTATCTTCCATATGCTTTGTGTTGCAAGAGATGTCAAGAAGGGTGTCAATTGTTGTACTCCCCATCCTCCCTTATCTGTAGGCAAAGAGATAGGATTCCAACTACCCCAAGCGTATCCTTTGTTCTCCAATTTGCCCAACCAAAAAAAACACCTTAACAGAGAAGAGATCGTGTTTAGGATTCCTTTAGGTATCCAAGAAAGTTCCTAGTAAACTGGTATCGCTATCGTTGTCAACACTGCATTTATTAAAATTAGTTTGCCCCCTTTAAATAGCCACCGTAGGCTCCAAATGTTTATCCTCCTTTCACATTTTCTTATGAGCCATTCATAATCTTTAAAGCCATAGGCCAATGCTTTTAGATTGAATCCAAGGTATTTCATTCCTTTTTTCAGATTGTATCCTTTAACTCCCAATACTGAGCAAAACCTACTAAGTTCCTCCTCATCAATGCCTTCTCCAAGCATAAGGGATTTCCCATTATTAACCTTCATCCCCAAAGCTTTACAAAAAATATTGATGAGCTCATTTAGGGTTTCTAGCTCTCTTAAGTTTCCTCAATGAATATTAAGACATCATCTACGAGCAGTAGATGTGTGAGGGATAAGTTGTTCCCTAGCAGAATTCCTCTGAACCTTCCAGTTCTTTTAGCATACTTTAGGACCCTACTAATTCCTTCAAGCACTAGTATGAAGAGTAAGGGTGAGAGCAGGAACCCCTACCTTATCCCTCTTTCTAGTATGAGCAAAAGTGATTCTTTTCCATTTATCAAGACAACAAAAGAAACTGAGGTCACACAGTTTAAAATCTAGGTAATGAATGAGTTACAGAAGCCTACATGTTTTAGAATCATCCTAAGATAAGCCCAACTTACTCGATCATAGGCCTTTGAAAGATCAATTTTAATAACAATTGGCTTTAAATTTCTTTGTCTAATTGTGTGCAAACCTTCCTGAGCCACTCCAACCGCTTCATGAATATGTCTTCCTGGAAGAAACCCAAACTATTCATCGGATATATTAGCTGCTAACAGAATATTTATTATTTTTTCAATGATTTTAGCAATCAAGTTATAGATGTTGTTACATAGTGCTATAGGTCTGAGATCATCAAAAGTATCTATATCATCAACTTTCTGGATAAGGGAGATGAAGGTAGTGTTGAAAGCCCCCAAAATTCTCCCATTCTTTCGAGAATCATATATAACTCTCAAGAGGTCTTCCATCACAGTGTCAAACAGGGAAAACTTTAAGGATCTAATATTTATCCTAGAGTATAGAAAGGGAGGCTAATATTGTATTGAGTATCGATTTTAAGGTAGGCAAATCTTTCAAATTTTTTAAGGAAAAGTATACCAACTTTGCAAATAATCCCTTATTGAAAAAAGTAATTAGGCAAAATTTTCTAATTAAACAATTTACAATGAACAAATATTTATGGTATGTGTTTTTTTGTTTGGAAAAAATTTGCACTCTCAATCTCATCAATGTTATATCTAATATTCATATTCCTTTTCCAATTTACCTCTTATGCGAGTGTTTTTCATTGTTTTCTTACAATATTGTTCCTCTTGGAAATGATTTACCATACCAAAAGATGCTAATCCATTTTATTTCCACCCACAGGATATTTAATATACAGTATGCGATTCAAAAAAATAGTGTAAGTAAATATTGGTTAGTTTTTAGTCACAATGGAATTTACTTTAATTTATCACAACATTCATAGATAATTTATCTCACCTCTGTCACATCATATATATATATATATACACACACTTAAAAAAAACATTCAAAATAACCAAAAGAGACATCCTGTGAAAAAATACACAAAAATTACCATGGGAAAAATCTCCCCACCAAAAAATAACTAAATCCACGACCAATTAAAAGTGATCTTCTATATAACTTACAAATTACAATGAAAGATTAACTTATTTCATCTAATGTTCCTCCATTTATACACTAAATACTTCATATAATGTGTTCAAGTATACACATTCATCACTCATAACTAAAAATTCCATGTATTTGTTTCATCTTCCAAATCGTTAAGATGGTCAAAAGATAAACCCTCAAATTTATCAAAACTAACTTCATCATCCAATTCATTTTATGAATCAAAATATTTCAAAGAGTCAGTCATATTGCTTCCCCCTCTTCTTCTGCATTCAGATGTCCAAAGGGATAATTCTCTCTCATAAGGATTTAAGTTGTTGACATCATAATTTGATACATACAAATGAACACAAAAGATGAGGTTATTGTCCAATCTATTCCTCAACTTGGACTTTAAAAATGAAACCAAGCTGAAAATCCTTTCATCCTCTATAGAGACCAAAATCATAGTTTGGCACAATTCAACCAATTTGAAATATTCAGACATATGCTCTGTTAAGATATCACTCCTGTCTAACTTTTCCCATAATCTTGTGATAGACCCATTTGACAAAGGGTCTTCTAGTTTTCCAAATTGCTCCATCATAGTGTTTACAAAACACTTTGCTTGTGAACGTAATTTATCAGCATCTAAGATTCCATTAATATGATGTTCTTCAATGGCATGTGCATGACAATAATAATCAATCAATATTCCAATATTCTTTTTAAATTGTAAAAAAATTACTTCTTTGTCCAATGTATGATTCCAAAACTATGGAATCATACTCGTCTCTTGGAAACCTTTCTCTAATTTTTGCAGTTAATGCCCTTCCGACACTTGTAATATTTGACTTTATTGCTTGAATGAAAACTTGAAATTCATCTCTAGTTACTCTCTCTCCTTTATAATACGCCCATGTTTTTGAAGAATATGAAGAGGAACCAAATTGTCACATATTGAAATGCACACACAATTATTTTCATCAAGCTTCAAAAAATTTTGAGGATTTTGAAGATCAATGAGCTCTTTCCATTTTGTAAAATTGATGCTATAAAAGGCTTCTGTTGGTGTTATATATAAATTATCTAAAAGTAGACATGCCATTTTTCTTTCCTTTGTATACTCTGCTAAATATAATGTTCTTGTTTGCACAATCTTAATCAACATATACATCTGATGCAACAAGGGAAGGATTCCACATAATGTCAATAGTGTTTCCACATCAGTTAATTGATGCAAAAGAACTTGGGATTTATCCACACTAAAAAATTGCTCAGCCATAAATCCAACCAAAGAAATATATTCATCATAGACACACTTTATAGGTTCATAGAGTGAGATCCATCGTGTTTCAACATTTTTTAAAATATTCTTCCTACCCGTCAAACCAACTGCAAAATTTTTGAATTCTATAACCCTCTTTGAACTTCTACAAAAGAATCCATGCAAATCATCCACGAGCATATCTACTTTGTTAACCAATATTTCCTTGCTAAGAATTTGAATGCCAAATTTGTTCGATGTGCCATGCAATGTATACCAATCATATAAGGTGCAATGCTTGTTGGTAATCGAACACAAAGTCCATTATAGTTTCTTTGCATTACAGATGCACCATCTGCTCCAAAACAAACCAACTTTCTAGCAATGTCGAGTCCATCCAACCCACTAATCTCACATAGAGTATTCATCACAATATTATATAAATTTTCTGCAGTAGTACTCTCCTTCATTTTACACAAAGACAAAAAGTGCACATTTCTCACATGATTTTGTATTGTATAAACATTCATACAAATCCATGAACCAGTAGTGTCTACTGCAATTACTTCATCTAATGATTTAAGAAAAAATAATCAGCATTCTTTATGGTTTCTCCCAGGTCCTCCCTACTACTTCATCCATATGTTTTAAAAACACCCATCCACTATTAATAGACCAATTTGATGAAGGAAACTTGGGGATTGAAAGGAATTTTAACAAATCCTTATAATGGACATATTCTTTCATTGGCCTTCCAAGTTTTGAAATATGGAAAATGGTGTCCATTTGGACTATTTTAAATTTCATTTATGTTGATACCTTTTCCTTGAATAAGCTATGAAGTGATCCCTTCATTTGCTTATTATGATCATTTCTAATGTTTTTTTCATACATTTCAGCATTCTCAACATGCTTGCATTCTTTTGCAGTCTTCCACCTTGACTTGTTTTCCACTTTTCCATCAACTTATTCCTTGTAATAAATTTTTCCACAATGCTTCTCAATGGTATCCTTCTTCAACTGCATTTTAACATCTCTACCATATCTCCAACTACAAATCGTACATTTCACTTCAATCACATCACCATTTTCACAAATCACAGGCTCCATGAATGGAAATATCAAAGTCCACTCTAACTGAAATGACCTTCCAAAATCCCAATTTCCTCTCTTACGTTTATTAGGTCGTCTCGATTCTTCATATTCTTTAGTTAAATCAACTAATCCTTCAACATCACTAGTCAAATTTACTTCATTTTCAATGCAATTCTCTTGTACATATGTAGTTGACATATCAACCAATTTATGACTAGAAGCGTCAGAAAGATCAACTCGGTTAGCTTCCTCTTCAATTTCATTTCTCTCTCTAGATGAATCATGTTTTTGCACTTTATGAAAATATGAAAATAAGTTTTATTTTAAGTTGTTGTCTTTCTTTTCTCTTTGATTTCCATTGAAAGTATTCCCTGCTCAATGTGATAAATATAAAATACTATTAGAGTAATATCACAACCAAAATGAAAAAAAAAAAAACATTTAATTCCTACACATGTTAGAAAAACATTATGAATGTATTCACTAAAAACTTTCATGTCACTACATTCAAACAAAAAAATCTAGAAAATCAATAAAAACACTCAAAAGAAGGTGTTTTAGTTAATACTTAGAAGTTCTTTTTGTTATAAATTTAACTTACGGGCCCTCGCACGAAGTTGAGGGACCTTTTAGATGCAATGGGTAAATGTGAAACGTGCGAGAATTGTGTAAATCCACAACGCTCGCACGTTATGTAAAAATAGGAATGGCGGGCTCCGAACCTGCCATGTCATTTAACATGTAGGATAGGATTACAAAACGCTCGAGTGTTATGGTGATCACGATAACGCTCGAGCATTATGGTGATCACCATAACGCTCGAGCGTTATGGTGATCACCATAATGCTCGAGCGTTATCGTAATCACCATAACGCTCGAGCGCTATGGTTAATATAACAAAAAAAAATAGTGCCGCGGACCGCGACACTATTTTACCCACTGTTTTACCCAAGCACGAACGCTCGAATGATTTCGCCTTCCCAAAACACATTGGAGAAGCTCAACCGAGGAGATTTGGAGGCTCAACAATCCCAAATTCATCTTGCAAGGATGATTGGAAAGGTAAGCATCTAAATCGTTGCCTCATCTCGTCATTAAGTTTATAAATTGTTATGTTGCCCTAATCTAAAAATATTTGTAAATGAAATTCCAAAACTTAAAATTTTAAAATTTTAATGAATTTTACATCCACCCTATTAGACACAATGGCTCACTGATCATATCAATCATCATTGTCACCTAAAAATATTTGTAAATGAAATGCCAAAACTTAAAAATTTTAATGAATTTTACATCCACCCTGTTAGACAAAATGGCTCACTGATCACATCAATCATCATTGTCACCCAACATATCTGTCTATAACACCTTTCTGATTATCATTAATTGTCATAACCCAAGCAAGCATTATGTCCCTATTTCATGCTGCCCTAGATCAACATTTTTTCCATCGTATGTAGCCCCAATAATCATGAATTCATTCTATCCATACATATCATCAGCATCTTATTTTGTACACCAAGAGCAGATCAGCATACTATAGCCCCAATTAATCCAAAGATAAAGGTTAAACTCTAATTTCTACTGTTGCTCCATAAACACCTCATAAATTATAAATATATACATGTATATATTTATTTAAACTTTATTTTTCCCACCTAAACATGGTCATCATACCCACATCATCACCATTTTCTTTTGCTTCCAGCATGCTTGCACTAGCTTGTAACTCATGCCTACAAGGGCCATATTTATGCCTTTGAACATGCCTGTAGCGAGACCTTCTTCAATTTCCCACACGGGGGTCTTTTCCATGCCTTCGGGATGCCCACAGATTCCACAAACATGACTGCATATGCATCTTCAAGATTCCCGCATGTCACCTTGTCCACATGCCCGCATGTCCATCAGCTTCATTTTTGGATGCCCGCAGATGCCATAAGGGATGCCCGCAATCTCCTTGCCAAGTGTCAACTTCAAGCTTCTTTGTTCACTTCATGCTTCTTTGTTCATGTAACTTGTTATCTCCAAGTCATCCTTGTCTAGGGTATTAGGACCAACTCCAAATGACCACAGTATGGGTCATTTGGCTCATTAGGTGTGCCAATTCCCATCACCTTGTCTTTTGTCTTGTCTTTTCCAAGTCCTTGTCAAGTCACCTTGTTTGCTTAGCGACATGCCATTTACACCTTTGTCATTAATGTTGTCATCAATGACAATCCTATTCACAAGATAATTCTGTCAGCTGCAACTCACCGGGATGCACCAACACCCCAACAGCCATAGATTTACAAATGATATTTCAAACTCTTCTTAAGTCTGCAGATTACATACATCATCAACCAAAAGCCCTTTTTTGTTTCCAAATCACTTCATCATTCTCATCAAGCACTCATTATTCAATATAACTCCATTATGTCCATCAGCAAATATAACCAATTAGATCACATCTTCATTATGTCATCATTATTCATGTCATATCAATATGTTGCCATATCTCCATTCATACACTTTACACTCTCCATATGCACATCACAACATTATGCCCATATCATTAATCATCTCTTCATCATTCTACCAACATGTCTTCATTCTGTCCATCAATAGGCTGCCTCAGTTTAACCAATAAAAATACATATCTTTGCCACATCATCATGGTCTTTATGCCCGCATGGTCTCCACCCTTATGCCCTCAATGACCCATAATGTATGCCTGCAATGGTCATATGAAATGATATTTATGTTTGTAATGTATTCGTTCTTGCACAAAGTTTGTACATTTTTCATTTTTGAGAGATGTCATTATAGCACATATATACGTTTCTAATGATTTTTATTTTTATTTTGTGTTTGCAGTGATGACCATGGATG
Source organism: Larix kaempferi (assembly GCA_027924585.1). NCBI lineage: Eukaryota > Viridiplantae > Streptophyta > Pinopsida > Pinales > Pinaceae > Larix > Larix kaempferi. Next base: position 2,097,574 of record BSBM01000156.1, on the reverse strand, counting down.
CCCACTCTGACATCCAAAGAGAAATTCAGAGGCTCAGAGAAATTCGAGCCTCAATTACTATTGTTGATGACAGGCATGTTATGCTTGCATCCAATTTGGATGCAATGATAGAGACCTTTAGTAGGTCTAATGGTGCTTTGCAAGATATTGCCACATTCAGAGAAAGAAAGAGGCAACAATATGCGGATGGACTTAGCTACAGCGAAGTCAAGAAGTTGAAAATCTCAAAAGAACAAATCTTTTCCCTGTTTAGAAATCCACAGGATGGTGAAGTCCCTAATTCAAACAAAAGGCACATTTCTATCAAGTGGTGTACATATCAACCATTCATAGATAACTGGATGGACCGATGGTACATGGTGTTTGATGCACCACCACACAACAATAGGGAAATGCCATTGTATTTTCTGAGAAAGATGTATGCAGAGTTTGTGCTGGGGAAGCATGTTAACTATTTTGATATCTTGGAGTACCAGGGTGTTGGGATGGGGATGCCTCAGCAACATCCCAATGCGAGGCACATAGATCCCAATCACCCCGTAGCTCCACCTCATAGGAGGCTACCCAAGCCATATGTGCCTCCTGCACATCAGTTGGTGCCAAAGACACAAGATTCCTTCCTACTGTTGGCACAGGCGGTTGTTCTCCATACCATGTCTCTTCATGGTACGCACCAGGTAGGCCCATCAGAGCAACCATCTATGGGTGGAGTAGAGCCAGCACATGTCGATGGGGTAGATCCACCACCTCCCAGTGGGGTAGAGCCACCACCTTCAAGTGGCCGAGAAGCATATAGTAGTGGCACTGTACCTACATATTATGAGCACAACCATCAACCCCACCCATGCACAGTATGCGGCCATCCTTGCTTTGGTCCTGTCTGAACAGATGATACCTTTACTGGGTATTTCACACAGGTAAGTAAATGGTTAATAATTTAGTGTCATCTTTAAATTATATTTCCTTACTATACACATATATATAGATTGCTAATATTTTTAATGGTTTTAAAACTTGTAGTTACTACAAGAAGGGCACGGGGTTGAATACCTTTGCACTGATGATGCAGAGCATAGTCCAGAGGCTCATGCACAGCACTGCATGATCATGATGATGATGTTGCCATACTTTTAGTGACAACAACTCACAATGAGGTAACTATTTCAACATGACATTATTTTAATACATGAGTAGATCCAGTTAACAATTTAGTGTCATTTGTAAATTATTTTTCCTTACTATACACATATATAGATTGCTAATATTTTTAATGATTTTAAAACTTGTAGTTGCCACAAGAAGGGCATGAGGGCCAAGAGGCTCATGCAGTAGAACCTTCTAAGTTACAAGATGTTGGCATACCTTCAGCGACAACATCTCATGCTGAGGTAACTATTTGAACATGACATTATTTCAACACATGTTATTTTTTTATCACATGTTACAATATCAATGCTACACGATCTAATATTTACAATTTTCTAAATTGTAGGTTGTAGATCCCCATTAGATGGAAATGATTTCATCTAGTGAGCTCCCCCCCGGTGGGAATACAATCGATAGCATGCCCACGGAGACACAATGGACGACAGACCGTTTCTTAGAATTGATTGACGTATACAGTACATCGGTATGTATTTCATCATTTTCAGTTTGTTAATACATGCTATTCCATTGACCAATGCATTTCTAACTACGTCAGTATAGGTGGTTGTAGCCACGAGCAGATATACGTTCGATACTGTCAGCAGTTCGATCTCCCCATAGTCCCAACGTGCAAAACGGACAAGTGTACAAGAGAGGCTCCACTCCTGGGAAGAATGTGTATGTCCTCTATAGCAGACACACGAGACATCCATATACCCCTGACTTAACAAAGATCATTGATGTTGTAGTCAGTGCCTCATCTACAATAGCCACGAGTCATACGGAGGTAACTATTTGGACAATCACAATGCATAGTATTTAACCATGTTACTATATTGTTTATTCATGCATGTCTAACTATTCCTCCATTTGGTGATTGTAGCCATTAGCGGCAAAAGTGCCCGGCCCCTCTGCTCAATCCATGGTTCTGACCAGGTCTCCTCTTGCGGTGAGATGTTCATTAATGACCAAGTTTTTTAATTCAATTTACCCAAACACATTGATCAATGTTGAATTGTTGAATTAATTGAGATATGATCTTTTATTTTTAGAGCACAACTATAGAGATGCCTTCCATGAGAACACCGCTCACATCTATACCCCATGAGGACTTGGTGAGTGTTTGTCATAAATAATTTGGCCATAAGTTAATTTTTTAAGTTTGTTGATTGTAGGGTATTAGTGCAGTTATTTGATAAAAATAATGATTTTTTTGCAGACCTCTGAGATGCCGAGCGATCCCAAGGAGATGGTCGATAGAGGAAAGTCGAGGAAAAACAAGAGAAAGATTGATTTTTTATGTTGCATAGTCTTGGATAGATGTATTTTGACATACATGTACACATTGTTGTACTTAGGGATACATGTACATTGACAGACCATTTGAGGGCCGGCTACTTTCCCATATTTTGTATTACAAACATTCGACTATCAATATATTCCATGTTTTCTCTTGAGTTTTGACCTGTGCTTGTGATGATTCATCTCTTCCACAAATTGATAAATTATGCTATTGAAATTTATAAAATTACATTTCAAGCAATATTTATTCTCTTACATTTACTGCATTGATCAAGTAACATCTCACCATTGTGTTATGAAAACATTATCTTAATGGAAAAAACTAATAATATCTTTCAACAATTCAATGAACTTAGCACATGCATGCTAATTTGATATCTAATTTAAAAATGTGTTTTTTGTCAACTCCAAGGGTTCATACCCATTGATCATGATTATGGTTGCAAGGAAAATATGTTGCAAGGAAAAAACCTCTGTCATAATAGTAACATGCTACGCATACCATCAATGTAATCCTATGGCATTTTCAAACAGTAAGAGGAAGTCCAATAGATGCTACACATTTCATCAATGCTACTGTATTTCATCAAACTATACGTACATGAGAATCTATGCAGTTCGATTTAATGGAAAGGAATGTATAACTAAAGTGTAATAAAATTCATTGGGCCTTCATGTACATATGGTCAAATATATGTAACAAATATACCCTAGTTTGTTAAAATATGCTAACCAATAGCTGGTCATGAATTCACTCTCATAATATCATTGAAGATATAAACCCTATCCTTACTAAACCCTAGTATGTAAGACACTAGTTTGTGCTTTACCTCTTTCATATGTCCATTTTCCACCTATCATAATGCAAAAGTAATCATCCAGAATCCATGGAAAATGAAATACCTAACTACTTTAATGATATTCCTTGATAATGTTGTATTGATGAATGAAAATAATATGTTCATGGTCCTATGTTTGTTTTGATAAATTGCACAAGTTTCGTAATCATCATCATCACCCTCATCCTCATCTTCATCATCACGATCATCATGCTCATCACCCTCATCATCAACATCTTCATCATCATCACCACCACCATCATGATCATCATCCTCACCCTCATCCACATCCTCACCATCATCATGATCATCATCCTCATCACCCTCATCCTCATCCCCATCCTCATCCTCCTCACCCTCATCATCATCATCAACATCGCCATCATCATCATCTTCATCATGATCATCATCTTCATCACCACCACCACCATAATCATCATATTCATCATCATCAACATCAACATCTTCATGGTCCTATGTTTTTTTTGATAAATTGCACAAGTTTCGTAATCATCATCATCACCCTCATCCTCATCCTCATCCTCATCATCACCACCCTCATCATCATCATCCTCACCCTAAACATCATCATCTTTATCATGATCATCATCTTCATCACCACCACCACCATCATCATCATCTTCACCACCACCACCACCATCATCATCATCTTCATCATCATCATCCTCATCCTCATCATCATCACGGTAAACCATTATCTTCATCATCATCATCATCGTCAACATATTCATCAACACGATCATCATTCTCATCACCCTCATCATCAACATCTTCATCATCATCACCACCACCATCATGATCATCATCCTCATCATCCTCACCCTCATTCACATCCTCACCATCATCATGATCATCATCCTCATCATCCTCATCCTCATCCTCATCCTCATCATCCTCACCCTCATCATCATCATCACCATCGCCATCATCATCATCATCCTCACCCTCATGATCATCGTCCTCACCCTAATCATCATCATCATCATCATCATCCTCACCATGTTCTTCCTACCCATGTTGTCACCATCACCATCCCATTTTTCACCATAAGAAGGGAAACGCTAGCCACAAGTGCCCACTGGACGATTTTGCAAAGTTTACCCCTGTGGGAAAAAATTGCACAGTCCCTGTTAGTTTTTCAGAATTTACTTCAATCTGATCTAGGATCTTAACTGAGAGAACAACATGTATATCATATCTACAGCATATCAATCATGGACACAATAATGCAAGCACACAAGAGACATAGAGTTTACTTGGGGAAAACCATAAAGGTGAAAAACCCCAATAAATTCCTCAGAGATAGATAGAGCAATGATACAACCCAAGCATAAGATATAGACATCTCCTAGCAGTAGCTTCTCCTCCTCCACAAGTGCGCCACTCTCCAAAGAGTGTGTGAGAGAATAGAATGATCAAATAGAGTGCCTCCCGCACTCTATTTATACTTGACTTGACTTGCCTAATAGCCTTTACTAGGTCAGCCTTAACTTAACCACATAACATAATGCTGGCTGGGCCAACCCCCAATAGGGTGGTCTAATAACCCTTTGACCCACATGACTTATACAGGTCTGACCCCAACAAGGTGGTCTAATAACCCATCAAGAATAAGTTACGTCACTTACAATATAAATGACGATACTTCAGTATAGAGGAATAATAACATCTCTATAGGAATACAAACACTTCCGTATAGAGGAATAATAACATCTCTATAGGAATACAATATACATATATGTGAAATACATTCCGAAGTTACATATACATCAACACTCCCTCTTAACTAGGAATGTATTTCTCGACACAGGTCTTCTAGCACAAGTCTTCTTCTCTAGATCATCGTCATCGAATCATCGTCATCATCAATGATGCTGCTATCTCAATCAATCTCTGAATCTACTCATCATAGGAAGTTCTACAGAGCCAGTCCTTTTTCATACTGGATGTAGGCCCACCACCTACAGGTCTTCATCATCACTGGCCATACTGTGGAATCCTCAGGACTTATTACGTGTGTCACAAAACCTCGAAAGAGCATCCCAGGCTATTACGAGCACACAGCTCTACCTTTCGGAATTCCCAGGGCTAGTATTATATGTGACTGTCACAAAACCTTAAAAGAGTCGCTTGACTAGCAAGAACATTAAATAGCATCTGAGGCCTTTTTCATCCTGTCCAGATCTCCAGGACTTATTACATGTGACCCCCACCACAAAACCTTAAAAGAGTGTCTTGCCAAGAAAGAACCCTAAAGAGCATCTGAGGCCTTTTTCATTCTGTCCAGATCTCCAGGACTTATTACATGTGGTCATGGAAAAACCTCGAAAGAGCATCCCAGGACTGATTATGAGCACACAACTCAACCTATCAGATCTCCCAGGGCTAGGATTACATGCCATAGGAGAAAACCACGAAAGAGCATTTGCCATATCTCCCAGGGAGCTATCTTATGCCAACGGCGAAACCTAGCAAGAGAATCTGCAAACCTCCCAGGGTTAGGATTATATGTCCTCCAAAGAAAAACCTCGAAAGAGTGTTTTTCAGATATCCCAGGGCTAGTATTACATGCCATAGGAAAAACCTCGAAATACTATCTACAAACCTCCTAGGGCTAGGATTATATGCTTATATGCACAACTTGTTCCACAGCCACAGAGTATCAACCTGATACTCACCATACATCATCCTGATGTACACATGATCATCCTGATTATCATCACTGCATCGTCCCAATGCATGTCATCTGGAGCAAAATCCTAAAGCTTGTCATCAATGATCATACAATGCATCCACCTTATGCATACACAGTATCTGCCTGATACATATCATCATACATGATCTGCCTGATCATACAATGTATCCACCTAATACATATACAAATACATGATCCACCTGATCATACCTGATACATATCAACATACATGATCTACCTGATCATACAATGTATCCACCTGATACATATACAGATACATACACATGATCCAACTGATCATATCCAGCATCCAACATGATGCATACATACATAAATGATCCAACTGATCATATCCAGCATCCAACATGATGCATACAAATATAAATGATCCAACTGATCATATCCAGCATCCAACATGATGCATACAAATACAGAGCAGTAACTGGAGCATCGTCCTGATGCTCATCATCCAACGCTTATATCCAGAGCCATGGAAGGATCCTCCTCTCACCATGCTCGGAATGGCTTCAGCAAATGTCTCCATCACTTCTTCCTCAAAGTGTCATTTATCTGAAGGACACCAAGCCTCTCTCTGAAGTACTCGAACTTCACTCTGGCTGTGGCTTTGTCAGCGCATCTACAATCTGCTCATCTGTCGCAACATACAGGAGCTTCACTGCTCCTTTCTGCACCATATCCCTGATATAGTGATATTTGATCTCAATGTGTTTCGACCTGTCGTGGAACACCGGTCTCTTAGACAACTTCACACAACTCTGGTTGTCACAAAATATACTAGTAGCCTCCAACGGGAGATCAAATAACTCAGACAGTAGCTTCCGAAGCCATACTGCCTCACAACTAGCTGAACAAGCTGCAACATACTCTGTTTCAGATGTACTCAGTGCTACGCAGAACTGCTTCCTACTAAACCAAGAGATCACACCTGATCCCATACTGAAGCAGCACCCAGAAGTGCTCTTCCTATCTGCAGCACTACCTGCCCAATCTGAATCAACATAACCCTTCAGGTTAAACTTTTGATTCGCATCATACTTGAGCCCATAATGAATTGTACCCTTCAGGTACCTCAGAATATGCTTTACAACAACTAGGTGAACAGCTCTGGGATCTATCAGGAACTGGCTCAATGTGTTCACCACAAAGAAAATCTCTGGTCTCGTATTCGTCAGGTACATCAAGGACCCAATCATCTGATGATACACTGTGACATCAACCGGATCAGATGAAGCATCACACAGAAGCTTCAGGTTTGATGCCATAGGTGTGGTTATGGCCTTGCAGTCCATCATCCCGAACCTCTTCAGGATCTCCATTACATACTTCCCTTGTCCAAGGAAGATTCCATCTGTACTCTGCCACACCTCCATACCAAGAAAGTAATGCATCATACCCAAGTTCTTCATCTCGAACTCGGCAACAAGCTTCCGTTGCATGTCGGCAATCAATCTATCCTCACCTGTAACAAACAGGTTATCCGCATACAAAAGTAGTATCACTGGATTGCCTTCCTCAACCTTGTAGTAAAGGTTGGAATCCGCTTTACTCTTGGTAAATTCCAAACTGGATAGAAAGTTGTCTATCCTACCATACCAAGTTCTGCACATATATGACTTCTCGTCATGTGTCTCAAAACCAAGTGGCTGCTTCACATACACTTCCTCTTCGACTACATCATTCAAGAAAGTTGTCTTGACATCTATCTGGTATATCTTCCATTTTATCACTACAACCAGAGCAAGTACTGATCTAATGGAAGTGTGCCTGGCTATAGGTGTAGAAGTCTCTTCATACTCAATCCCTCTTTCTGGGAGAAGTCGCGAGCTACAAACCTCGTTTTGTATTTCTCCATGCTACCATCTGCAGCATGCTTGATATTATAGATCCATTTGGAAGTCACAACAGACTTCCCTTCAGGTCTTAGGACTGCATCCCAAACATCATTCTTCATGATCAATTGGAACTCCTCGATCATGGCATTCTTCCCAAATCCTAGGAACTTCAATATATTCAATATCTTCAATAGATAACTTTGTTGTTGAAACAAATGTTGTAGTCCTTCTTTTGTAGGAGCTCGTATACGGTCTTTCCTACAAAACAAGTTAAATTGCATGATTAGAAACTTCTCATAGTTTTCAGAACAAATTCTTACACATAAAGAAATATGTCATACAGTCATGCAATTATTTTAGCCAATGCTTGAATACAACATTTATCCATATCTCGTAGTTTTCTAGATGCCTTCCAATCTGTACCAGAACATTGTTAAGAATTTGCACTACTCCCAACATGTCTACAAAGAGGTTTCATTCTAGATAAGTATCAATGGAATGTTGTACAGTGCCATAGGCCACTTACCCATCACATGCATATTAGTAGTATACTGTTCATTAATGCAATTATTCTAATATGCATAATACACACCCTAAGTCTAAGAACATAAGCATATACATCATTGAACAACATTATTTAAACAAACAAATATGCAAGAAATGACAATTTCAAATACTTATCTATGTTTGGTTGTTGGGTGGACTCCCTCTGAATCTTTGCAACTCCATTCTAATGTGGATTGTGAGAAGTGGTCGACTCCCTCTGAATATATGCATCCTTGCAGAAACTACTGGAGTGTGCTCCCTCTTGATCTTTGCTTCCTGGATTACCTGTCCTTGAACTTATATCTATCCTCGATCACTATGCATTCTTACAAGTATCATTATTGTGATATCCTCGAGATCTCATACATAATCATACATTTATTAGTATATTCTCAATACTATCAAAACACAATAATCTTAAGCATGTATAGTCATGATCATTTCAAACAGAAATAATAAGCATTAGTATTCAAGGACTTTTATGGTTAGTCATATCATAAATTAAAGTAACAAACATAATATGCCTAAACCCATGATTACTCAAACCTATACTTTCATGACTCTTCTGGTTAGTCATATCATCAATTAAGGTAAGAAACATAATATGCATAAACCCATGATTATTCAAACCTATGAATAATCATTATCAATCATGCCATGTATACTTATATAAGAGATTCTAACACAAGGGAGGATTCTAACTTGATATAGGAAAAACATACCTGGATTAGCATGTTAGCTAGCTATGTCTAACATACCCATATGATGTCTTCTTGTTCTCTTCAATGACTTGTGCTAGTAACCTGCATATCTCATAAGTTAGCCATTATAGAACCAAGTTATACATACCTTGGAAATAGATCTTCTATGTGATCCATGACAATGGATGAATCTTTGTCTTCATGTCACCCTGATCATATGTTCTTGAACTAGAACATGATTTGTCTTTCTTGGTGTACCTTTCATGTTAGCGGACAACATAAACCTCATACAACACCATAATGCTTTAGTACAATCATAAGTGTTAACACCCTAATCAATGAATATATTCTATCATGCATTCATTATTAAGGTGATACGACAAGTCTAAATTTAATCAAGATTGTACTAACTGTAATAATATGAAGACAAACATACCATAAACTTAATCATGAACAAATCTCGAAACATACCTAGATAAGTCATACCTGTCGAGATTGCTTGTAATTTTCTTATGTAAGGCCTAAGCCTCATCTCCCTCTGAAACTGGAACTTCTTCACTTATGCAGGTGACCAATCCATTCTCTTCTAGGGTTAACCCAATCCACTTGAATTGCAGGAACTGGATCTGGAGCTGGTATACTCAGAATTTGAAAACTACAAAGTTTCACCACTCAAATTTTCCTTTGAAACTTCCGGATTCACTGGACATAACCCCAAATTCGGGTTTGATAAATCCCACCCTTATTCCCAATCAAAAGGTTCGATCCAAAGCTCTAAGCTTCTATTTTTCTGAGGAGCTTACAGTCGTGGTCACAGATGTCAAAAATTCCCATTTTTGCAGAAGCCCTAATTTTCCACTTTTCCGATCAAAGTCCTGAAGTAGGGTCTGATCAAGCCCGGCCTTCTGCCCAACCAAAAAATCTGATCTTGGTCTCTAAATTTAGATTTTGATGAGTAGCATTCATACTTGGTCTCCGATTACAAAAATTCCAACTTTCTCCAAAACCCTAAATTCCCGAAGCCATGAATGAAGGTGCTCAAAAATAATTATGTTTTGACATAAATATGTACCTGAATGTTTCTGGTGTAACTTCGAACTTTCCGATCCAAATGGTATGGAACTTCGACCTATGGTAGCCCAACTTGTCATCTTTCCAACCCCACAGTTCTGACCTCAATTGGGTTCTCTAAGAGAGAGTTATTCCAAGTGTCGCAACGTGACCTATTTATGGGATAAAACAGGAGAGTGAACTTGTACGGCGTGCCACGTGTCACTGGTTCCGTTTCGGCCTCTAAAAATGTTACCTGATAAATTAAAGTCCGTGCAATACTTGTCACTTTTATGAAATTTCATTTGGAGCTTCCTATCCCAAGTTATGACCTTTTTTCCTAGGTCACATATTTATGACTCAGATCTGGAAGAGGCAGAAACCCTAGATTGTACATATCATAAAACACAAAGTACAACAAATTAGAATTTTTCCTTTGGACACAAGTTACATGGGGATCTTATCTTAGACCTGTAGAATTTTTAGATCCGAAAACTTTGCCAAAATGGATTTATAGTGAAAGTTCTTCGATGACTGGTTTTTGCTATATCAAGCCCTAGCATCGCAAGTGCAACAAGTGTCATACATGCCATACCATGCCTTCTTTCAGGCTAGCTCTGATACCATGTTAGTTTTTCATGTTGATGTATATGTAACTTCGGAATGTATTTCACATATATGTATATTGTATTCCTATAGAGATGGTATTATTCCTCTATACGGAAGTGTCGTCATTTATATTGTAAGTGTCGTAACTTATATTTGATGGGTTATTAGACCACCTTGTTGGGGTCGGCCTTGTATAAGTCATGTGGGTCAAAGGGTTATTAGACCACCCTATTGGGGGTCGTCCATGTGGGTCGAAGGGTTATTAAACCACCCTATTGGGGGTCGGCCCAGTCAGCATTATGTTATGTGGTTAAGTTCGAGCCTACATGAGTTAGGTAAAAAGGCAAGTCAAGTCAAGTATAAATAGAGTGCGGGAGGCACTCTATTTACTCACTCACTTCTCACAGATGCACTCAAGGAGGAGTGGCGCACTTGTGGAGGAGGAGGATCTGCTGCTATGTTATGGCTATCTCTCTTGGTTGGTTGTATCATTGCTCTATCTATCTCTGAGGAAGTTATTGGGGTTTTTCACCTTTATGGTTTTCCCCAAGTAAATCTTTGTGTCTCTTGTGTGCTTGCATTATTGTCTCCATGATTGATATGCTGTAGATATGCTGTACATGTTGTTCTCTCAGTTAAGATCCTAGATCAGATTGAAGTAAATTCTAAAAATTTAACATGGTATCAGAGCTAGCCTGAAAGAAGGCATGATATGGCATGTATGACACTTGTTGCACTTACGATGCTAGGGCTTGATATAGAAAAAAACCAGTCATCGTATCACTTTCGCTATAAATCCGTTTTGGCGAATTTTTCGGATCTGAAATTGTTACAAGACGAAGATAAAATCTCCAGGTACCTTGTGTCCAAAGGAAAACCTCTAATTCGTTATACTTTGTGATTTATGATCTGTACAATATAGGGTTTCTGCCTCTTCCAGATCTGAGTCAAAATATGGTGACCTTGGGAAAAAGGTCATAACCTGGGCTAGGAAGCTCCAAATGAAATTTCATAAAAATTGATAGGTAGTACACAGTCTGTACTATCTCAGAAAACTTTTTCATAGGTCGAAGTTGAACCAGTGACACGTGGCACTCCATACAAGTGCGCTCTCCTGTATTATCCCATAAACAGGTCACGTTGCGACATTTGGCATAACTCTCTCTCAGAGAGTCCAATTGAGGTTAGACCTATCAGGATGGAAAGATAACAGGCCGAGATATCTCAAGAAAGTTTTTCAGAGGCCGAAGTTCAAACAGTGACACGTGGCAAGCCGTACAAGTTTTCTCTCCTGTTTTATCCCAAAACAGGTCACGTTGCGACATTTGGCATAACTCTCTCTCAGAGAATCCAATTGAGGTCAGACCTATCAGGATGGAAAGATAACAGGTCAGGCTATCTCAAGAAACTTTTTCAGACCCTTTGGATTGAAAAATTTAGAGGTACACCAGAAACAATCAGGTACATATTTCTGTCAAAACAGAATTATTTTTGAGTACCTTCATTCATGGCTTCCGGAATTTAGGGCTTCGTAGAAAGTTGGAATTTTTAGAATCCGAGACCACTGCTGGATGCTACTCATCAAAATAGAAATTTAGAGACCAAGATCAGTATTTTTGGTTGGGCAGAAGGTCGGGCTTGATTAAACCCTAGTTCGGGACTTTGATCAGAAAAGTGGAAAATTAGGGCTTCTGTAAAAATGGGAATTTTTGAAATCTGTGACCACGGCTGGAAGCTCCTCAGAAAAATAGAAGCTTAGAGATTTGGATCAAACCTTTTGATTGGGCAGAAGAGTGGGCTTCATCAAACCCCAGTTCAGGGTCAAGTCCAGTGAATCCGGAAGTTTCAAAGGCAAAATTGAGGAGTGAAACTTTGAATTTTTCAAATTCTGAATATACCAGTTTGATTAGCTCATCAAGGCGCATATTTCTATCCTTTCAGAAGTTTGAAATTCAAAGTTTGATTTTTTGGGGTTTCTCTGACAAACCCATATCCAGCTCCAGGTCCAGTTCTTGCAAATCAAGTGGATAGGGTTAATCCTAGAAGAAGATGGATTGGTCACCTGCATAAGTGAAGGAGTTCCTGTTTCAGAGGGAGATGAGACTAAGGCTTTACATAAGGAGATTACAAGCGATCTCGACAGGTATGACTCATCGAGGTATGTTTTGAGATTTGTTCATGATTAAGTTTATGGTATGTTTGTCTTCATGTTATTACGGTTAGTACAATCTTGATTTTAGATTTGTTGTATCACCTTAACAAAATTATGAATGCATGATAGAAGATATTCATTGGTTAGGGTGTTGACACTTATGATTGTACTAATGCATTATGGTGTTGTATGAGGTTTATGTTGTCTACTAACATGAAAGGTACACCAAGAAAGACAAATCATGTTCCAGTTCAAGAACATATGATCATGATGACATGAGGATAAAGACTCATCCATTGTCATGGATCTCATAGAAGATCCATTTACGAGGTATGTATAACTTGGTTTTATAATGGCTAACCTATGAGATATACAGGTTACTAGCACAAGTCATTGAAGAAGAACAAGAAGACATCATATGAGTATGTTAGACATAAATAGCTAGCATGCGAATCCAGGTATGGTTTTCCTATATCAAGCTAGAATCCTACCTTGTGTTAGGATCTTATACTGTTGTTGATAATGATTATTCATGAAGTCATAGGTTTGAATAATCATGGTTGTATGCATATTATGTTCTACCATAATTGATGATATGACTAACCAGGAGAATCATGAAGGTATAGGTTTGAATCATCACAGGTTTTATGCATATTATATCTCTTATCTTGATTGATGATTCAACTAACTTGAAGAGTCATAGGTTTGAGTAATTACAGGTTTAGACATGTTATGTTTCTTATGATTTGACTAACCATAAGAATCCTACATAAAACTTGAATGCTAATGCTTATTATTTTCTGTTTGAAATGATCATGACTATACATGCTTGAGATTATTGTGTTTTAAATAGTATACTAATGAATGTATGATTTTATATGAGTTCACAAGGATAACACAATCATGATACTAATAAGCATGCATAGGGACCAAGGATGAATATGAGTTCAATAAAAGGTAATACAGGGAGCAAAGATCAAGAGGGAGTACACTCCAGTGGTTTATGAAAGGATGCAGATATTCAGAGGGAGTTGTCCATCTCTCTACATTCCACAACAGAAAGGTGTAGAAGAAGCTACTGCAGATTAGGACTCCAGCAACTCCTGCAAGAAAGAAAAGACTCAGAGGGAGTCCACCCAACGAACAAACAAAGATAAGTATTTTAATTATCATTTCTTGTATATGTGTTTGTTTAAATAAAATTGTTCAATGATGTATATGCTCATGTTCCTAGACTTAGGATATGTATTGTGCATATTAGAATAGTTGCATTGATGAACAGTATACTACTAATATACATGGGTAAGTGGCCTATGGCACTGTACAACATTCCATTGCTACTTATCTAGAATGAAACCTCTTTGCTGACATGTTGGGAGTTGTGCACACTCTTAACAATGTTCTGGTAGAGATTGGAAGGCATCTAGAAAGTTACGGGATATGGATAAATGTTGTATTGAAGCATTGGCTAAGATAATTGCATGACTGTATGACATATTTCTTTATGTGTAAGAATTTGTTCTGAAAATTATGAGATGTTTCTAATCATGCAATTTAACCTGTTTTGTAGGAAAGACCGCATATCTTCACCTACAAAAGGACTACAACATTTGTTCCAGCAACAAAGATATCTATTGAAGATATTGAAGATATTGAAGTTCCCAGGATCTGGGATGAAGAAATGAAATGCCATGATCCGTCGATCATGAAGAATGATGTTTGGGATGTAATCCCAAGACATGAAGGGAAGTTTGCTATGACTTCCAAATGAAACTATCAGATCAAGCATGTTGCAGATGGCAGCATTGAGAAATATAAAAGTGATGAAATAGAAGATACACCAGATGGATTCAAGACAGCTTCCTTGAATGGTGTAGTTGAATAAGAAGTGTATGTGGAGCAGCCACTTGGTTCTGAGACACATGATAGGAAATCATATATGTGCAGAACTTGGTATGGTGAAAATAGATTGATTGCCGACACGCAGTGGAAGCTTACTACCGAGTTTGAGATGAAGAACTTGGGGATGATGCACTATTTGTTTTTGGCATGGAGGTGTGGAAGAGTGATGGAATCTTCCTTGGACAAGGGAAGTATGTAGTAGAGATCCTGAAGAGGTTCAGGATGATGGATTGCAAGGCCATGGCCACACCTATGGCATCGAATCTGAAGCTTCTATGTGATGCTTCATCTGAGCTAGTTGATGTCTCTATGTATCGTCAGATGATTGGGTCATTGATGTACCTGACGAACACGAGACCAGACATTTGCTTTGCTGTGAACACATTGAGCCAGTTCCTGATGGATCCGAGGAGTGTTCACTTGGTTGCTGTAAAGCATGTCCTGAGAAACCTGAAGGGTACAGTGGATTATGGGCTCAAGTATGAGGTGAATCAAAAGTTTAACCTTTAGGGTTATGTTGATTCAGATTGGGCTGGTAGTGCTGCGGATAGGAAGAGCACATCTGGGTGCTGCTTCAGTATGGGATCAGGTGTGATCTCTTGGTTTAGTAAGAAGCAGTCCTGCGTAGCACTAAGTACAACTGAGGCTGAGTATGTTGCAGCCGGTTCAGCTAGTTGTGAGGCAATATGGCTATGGAAGCTACTATCAGAGTTATTTGATCTCTCGTTGGATGCTACTGGTATCTTCTGTGATAACCAGAGTTGTGTGAAGCTATCCGAGAACCCAGTGTTTCATGACAGGGCGAAACACAGAGATCAAGAATCACTATATCAGGGATATGATACAGAGAGGAGCTGTGAAGCTCCTATATGTTGCGACGGATGAGCAGATTGCAGATGTGCTGACGAAGCCACTAGCCAGGGTGAAGTTCGAGTACTTCAGAGAGAGGCTTGGCATGCTTCAGATCGAGGATACTTCGAGGAAGAAGTGATGGACACATTTGTTGAAGCCATTCCAAGCATGTTGGAAGGGGAATCCTTCACATGGCTGTGGATGTAAGCGCTGGATGATGAGCATCAAGATGATGTTCTGGTTTCTACTCGAATATGATCAGTTGGATCATTATATGTATGTATGTACGCATCATGTTGGATGCTGGATATGATCGGTTGGATCATTTGTATGTATTTTGTATATGCATCATGTTGGATGCTTGGACCATGTATTTGTATATGTATCAGGTGGATACATTGTATGATTAGGGGGATCATGTATGGTGATATGTATCATGTATTTGTATCAGGTGGATACACTGTATGATCAGGTGGATCATGTACGATGATATGTATCAGGTAGATACTTGGTATGCATCAGGTAGATGCATTGTATGATCAGGTGGATCATGTATGGTGATATGTATCATGTATTTGTAGTTGTATCAGGTGGATACACTTTATGATCAGGTGGATCATGTATGATGATATGTATTAGGTAGATACTTGGTATGCATCAGGTAGATGCATTGATGATCAGGTGGATCATGTATGATGACATGCAGCAGGATGTTGCAGTGATGATCAGGGTGATCATGGATGACGAGCTTCAGTATGTTGCTCCAGATGACATGCAGCAGGATGTTGCATTGATGATCAGGATGATCGTGGATGATGAGCTTCAGGATGTTGCTCCAGATGACATGTAGCAGGACGTTGCAGTGATGATGATCAAGATGATCATGAGTACATCAGGATGATGTATGGTGAGTATCAGTTTGATACTCTATGGCCGTGGATCAGGTTGTGCAGATAAGCATGTAATTTGTGCCCTGGAAGATTTGCAGATGGTATTTCGAGGTTTTGCCTATGGCATGTAATTCGGTGCTTTGGGACATCTGGAAAATGCTCTTTCGAGCTTTTGCTTGGGAGGACATATCATTTGTGCCCTGGGAGATCTACAGATAGTCTTTCGAGGTTTTGCCTATGGCATGTAATTTGTGCCCTGGGATATCTGGCAGATGCTCTTTCGAGGTTTTGTCCTATGGCATGTAATTTGTGCCCTGGGAGATTTCAGGTCGGATTTGTGTACCCGTAACATCCTGAAATGCTCTTTCGAGGTTTTTCCATGACCACATGTAATTTGTGCCCTGGGAGATCCGATAGGTTGAGCTGTGTGCTCGTAATCAGTCCTGGGATGCTCTTTCGAGGTTTTGTGGTGACCACATGTAATTTGTGCCCTGGGAGATCCGATAGGTTGAGCCTTGTGCTCGTAATCAGTCCTGGGATTCTCTTTCGAGGTTTTGTGGTGAGGTCACATGTAATCTGTGCCCTGGGAGATCCTATAGGTAGAGTCGTTTGCTCGTAACAGCCTGGGATGCTCTTTCGAGGTTTTGTGACGCACGTAATATGTCCTGAGGATTCCACAGTATGGCCAGTGATGACGAAGACCTGCAGGTGGTGGGCCTACATCCAGTATGAAAAAGGACTGGCTCTGTAGAACTTCCTATGACGAGTAGATTCAGAGATTGATTGAGATAGCAGCAGCAGTGACGATGATGATGACTCGATGACGATTATCCAGTGACGATGATCCAGAGAAGATGACTTGTGCTAGAAGAACTGTGCTGAGAAATACCTTCCTAGTTAAGAGGGAGTGTTGATGTATATGTAACTTCGGAATGTATTTCACATATATGTATATTGTATTCCTATAGAGATGGTATTATTCCTCTATACGGAAGTGTCGTCATTTATATTGTAAGTGTCGTAACTTATATTTGATGGGTTATTAGACCACCTTGTTGGGGTCGGCCTTGTATAAGTCATGTGGGTCAAAGGGTTATTAGACCACCCTATTGGGGGTCGTCCATGTGGGTCGAAGGGTTATTAGACCACCCTATTGGGGGTCGGCCCAGTCAGCATTATGTTATGTGGTTAAGTTCGAGCCTACATGAGTTAGGTAAAAAGGCAAGTCAAGTCAAGTATAAATAGAGTGCGGGAGGCACTCTATTTACTCACTCACTTCTCACAGATGCACCCAAGGAGGAGTGGCGCACTTATGGAGGAGGAGGATCTGCTGCTAGGTTATGGCTATCTCTCTTGGTTGGTTGTATCATTGCTCTATCTATCTCTGAGGAAGTTATTGGGGTTTTTCACCTTTATGGTTTTCCCCAAGTAAGTCTTTGTGTCTCTTGTGTGCTTGCATTATTGTCTCCATGATTGATATGCTATAGATATGCTGTACATGTTGTTCTCTCAGTTAAGATCCTAGATCAGATTGAAGTAAATTCTGAAAATTTAACATTTCATAATTTACTTCAATCTGATCTAGGTTCTTAACTAAGAGAACAACATGTATAGCATATCTACAGCATATCAATCATGGACACAATAATGCAAGCACACAAGAGACACGGAGTTTAATTGGGGAAAACCATAAAGGTGAAAAACCCCAATAACTTCCTCAGAGATAGATAGAGCAATGATACAACCCAAGAATAAGAGATAGACATCTCCTAGCAGTAGCTTCTCCTACTCCACAAGTGCGCCACTCTCCAAAGAGTGTGAGAGAGAATAGAATGATCAAATAGAGTGCCTCCCGCACTCTATTTATACTTGACTTGACTTGCCTAATAACCTTTACTAGGTCGACCTTAACTTAACCACATAAAATAATGCTGACTGGGAAAACCCCCAATAGGGTGGTCTTATAACCCTTTGACCCACATGACTTATACAGGGCTGAACCCAACAAGGTGGTCTAATAACCCATCAAGTATAATTTACGACACTTACAATATAAATGATGATACTTTCGTATAGAGAAATAATAACATCTCTATAGGAATACAATATACATATTTGTGAAATACATTCCAAAGTTACATATACATCAACAGTTCCTCACTGACCAAAACCCTAGTTTGCATAATGCACCTACAAGATGACACATGGGCCATGGGATCGGCGAAGGGGGGCACCCCTACCACTGTCTCGACGTCTTGAATCCAACGGAGTCGACGGTTCGTCGATCGGAGCCACGACCGTCATTCTATGGCTCATTCCGTCCGGCATCCAAAAGGCTTTCAGGGGGCATAGAACACAAACCGTGCCGCAAAACCAGGTTCCGGGGAGTCCTGCAGGTGTGTCTAGGTAGGTTCCAGCTGGGAACGCCAGCCACAAGTTCCCGCTCGATGATTTTACAAAGCTGACCCCCGTGGGCAAAAATTGCACAGTCCCTCACTGAGAAAAAACATAGTTTGAAGAATGCAACTACAAGATGACATGTGGGCCATGGTACTGGTGGAGGGGGGCACCTCTAGCACTATCCTGACATCTTGAATCCAACGGAGTCGACGGTTCGTTGATCGGAGCCACGGCTGTCATTTTATGGCTCGTTTCGTCTGACATCCAAAAGGCCTTCAGGAACACATGTTAGATGCCTGCCGGGGGCATAGAACACAAACCGTGTAGCAAAACTGGGTTCCAGGGAATCCTGCAGGTGTGCCTAGGTAGGTTTCGGCTGGGAATGCTAGCCACAAGTGCCCACTGGAAGATTTTGCAAAGTTGACCCCGTGGGAAAAAATTGCACAATCCCTCACTGAGCAAAACCCTAGTTTGCAGAATGCACCTACAAGATGATAGGTGGGCCAGGGGACCAGCGGAGAGGGGCACCCCTTGCACTGTATCGACGTCCTGAATCCAACGGAGTCGACAGTTCATCGATCGGAGCCACGACTGTCATTCTATGGCTTGTTCCGTCCGGCATCCAAAAGGCCTTCAGGGACACCTAGCGGATGCCAACTGGGGCCATAGAATCCAAACCCTGCAACAAAATTGGGTTCCCATGATACATGCAGGTGTGTCTAGGATGGTTCCAGCTAGGAACGCTAGCCAGAAGTGCCCGATGGACGATTTTGCAAAGTTGACCCCCATGTGCAAAAATTGCACAATACCTCACTGAGCAAAACCCTAGTTTGCAGAATTCACCTACAAGATGACATGTGGGAAATTGGACCATTAGAGGGGTACACCACAAGCACTGTCTCGACGTCCTGAATCCAACGGATTCGACAGTTCATCGATCGGAGACACGGTCTTCATTTTATGGCTTGTTCCGTCTGGCATCCAAAAGGCCTTTAGGGACACTTGTTGGATTCCTGCCGGGGGCATAGAACTCCAACCGTGTAGCAAAATCGGGTTCCGGGGAGTTCTGCAGGTGTGTCTAGGTAGGTTCTGGCTGGGAACGCTAGCCACAAGTTCTTGATGGACGATTTTGCAAAGTTGACCCCCGTGGGAAAAAATTGCACAATCCCTCACTAAGCAAAACCCTAGTTTGCAGAATGCACCTACAATATAACACGTGGTCCATGGGACCAATGGAGAGGGGAACCCCTATCACTGTCCCGACATGTTGAGTTCAACGGAGTCGACGGTTCGTCAATCTGATCCACGTTTGTCATTCTATGGCTCATTTTATACCCCCATGTCCTGAGAAGGTTGAAGTTGTAAAGCAACAACTCTCTAGTATTCATCCTGAAGCTCTTTTGTTTATGTCTAAGATAAAGAAGCTCTTAGTTCGTGAGCTGGAACATATCGATCTTAACAGGATTTATACAATCTCTGTTTTACGAGAAACTGACCTTAGAACTTCTCGTAGCAATGACAATGAATCCTTCAATTTGCATTTGTTAGCAAAAGAATATCAATTTTCGACAAAACAATGTAGTTATTACATGTGGAGGCAGCGGTTTTATGTGGAAACCGAGTGTAGGGTTGAGCAGAGGAAAGATGTTGGGAAATGGGCTATTACATTAGCTTTTCCGATGGGTTAGCGGCTTACAAAAGGAAATATGGCGACTGTAGGTATCTATGCTTTTCTTCCGACGAAAATTGTAACAGGATCTCCTTTATAATATAGGCATATTTTTTACTAGTTTCGTGAAGAGAAAGTATCATTTTCAATAACAAGTGGAACTAGGGAATCCTTCATTGTGTTCCATTAGCCTTTTGTTCAGCATTTCATGCTCTGATAAGTGGTAATTCACCTCTATCATCGAAAACTTGGGTCTATAGGTACCTTCCCTTTCATATTCCTCATTATCCACATCTAACACAAGTTAGAGATGCCATTCAGACCCAATTGAGAGCTGAGGAGGTGGTTTTATGTGACGTCAACTTTGGGAATAAACATTTATGTAAACCAACAGAAGCTCGGACAATACTCCCTGCTTTTAAATGCATTCTGGAGAAAGCAAGAGGACAAGTTCATCAAAGCGACTTCATTCATCTATATTCTCGTAATGCACACAAAGTTCATCCTTATCTTGATAAACAAGATTTTTATAATAGCTTGAATTTTTTGGGCATGGTTATCTCCCTGTATTGGGTAGTCTAATTGGTTGACAAGCTTGCATGAAAATATGTACGTTGAAATTCTTTGTTTTATTGCTGAAAATTGGAAGGGATTTTCAAGTAACCTACAAAACGCTCCTTTGTTGAAATCTGTAAGTTCTTCCAACAACATATATTTGGCTAGTGTATCAAATGTTGTCATCCACACCAGAATTTATATTTCGTCAAAGGAGTCGCACATATTGTGGTAGACCAAATGGTCTTGTTAAATTTTCAGAATTTACTTCAATCTGATCTAGGATCTTAACTGAGAGAACAACATGTACAGCATATCAATCATGGAGACAATAATGCAAGCACACAAGAGACACAAAGATTTACTTGGGGAAAACCATAAAGGTGAAAAACCCCGATAAATTCCTCGGAGATAGATAGAGCAATGATACAACCAACCATAAGAGATGGACACAACCTAGCAGCAGATCCTCCTCCTCCATAAGTGTGCCACTTCTCCTTGAGTGCATGTGTGAGAAGTGAGTGAACAAATAGAGTGCCTCCTGCACTCTATTTATACTTGACTTGACTTTCCTTTTTACCTAACTCATGTAGGCTCGAACTTAACCACATAACATAATGCTGACTGGGCCGACCCCCAATAGGGTGGTCTAATAACCCTTTGACCCACATGACTTATACAGGGCCGACCCCAAACAAGGTGGTCTAATAACCCATCAAGTATAAGTTACGACACTTACAATATAAATAACGACACTTCCGTATAGAGGAATAATAACATCTCTATAGGAATACAATATACATATATGTGAAATACATTCCGAAGTTACATATACATCAACACTCCCTCTTAACTAGGAAGGTATTTCTCAGCACAGTTCTTCTAGCACAAGTCATCTTCTCTGGATCATCGTCACTGGATAATCGTCACCATCATCATCACTGCTGCTGCTATCTCAATCAATCTCTGAATCTACTTGTCATAGGAAATTCTACAGAGCCAGTCCTTTTTCATACTGGATGTAGGCCCACCACCTGGAGGTCTTCATCATCACTGGCCATACTGTGGAATCCTCAGGACTTATTACATGCGTCACAAAACCTCGAAAGAGCATCCCAGGCTATTACGAGCACACAGCTCTACCTATAGGATCTCCCAGGGTGCTATTACATGTGACCCCACCACAAAACCTCGAAAGATCATCCCAGGATGTTACGGGTACACAACTCCGACCTATAGGATCTTCCAAGGCGCTATTATATGTGGTCATGGCAAAACCTCGCAAGAGCATCCTAGGACTGATTACGGGCACACAGCCCAACCTATCGGATCTCCCAGGGCGCTATTACATGCCATAGGAAAAAACCTCGCAAGAGCATCTGCCAGATATCCCAGGGCGCTATTACATGCCATAGGCAAAACCTCGAAAGACTATCTGCAGATCTCCCAGGGCACCAAATTACATGTCCTCCCAGAGCAAAACCTCGAAAGAGCATTTGCCAGATGTCCCAGGGAACCGATATTACATGCCATTGGCAAAACCTCGAAAGACCATCTGCAAATATCCCAAGGCACCAGATTACATGCTCATCTACACAACCTGATCCACGGCCATAGAGTATCATCCTGATACTCACCATACATCATCCTGATGCATCCATGATTATCCTAATCATCATCACTGCAACGTCCTGCTGCATGTCATCTGGAGCAACATCCTGAAGCTCATCATCTATGATCATCCTGATCGTCACTGCAACATCCTGCTACATGTCATCTGGAGAAACATCCTGAAGCTCGTCATCTATGATCATCCTGATCATCACTGCAACATCCTACTGCATTTCATCTGGAGCAACATCCTGAAGCTTGTCATCTATGATCATCCTGATCATCACTACAACATCCTGCTGCATGTCATCATACCTGATCCACCTGATCATCAATGCATCTACCTGATGCATACCAAGTATCTATCTGATACATATCATCATACATGATCCTCCTGATCATCAATGTATCCACCTGATACAAATACATATCACCATACATGATCCACCTGATCATACAATGTATCCACCTGATACATATACAGATACATGGTCCAAGCATCCAACATGATGCATATACAAAATACATACACATGATCCAACTGATCATATCCAGCATCAACATGATGCGTACATACATACATAAAAATGATCCAACTGATCATATCCAGCATCCAACATGATGCGTACATACATACATAAAATGATCCAACTGATCATATCCAAGTAGAAACCAGAACATCATCCTGATGCTCATCATCCAGCGCTTACATCCACAGCCAGGTGAAGGATCCTCCTTCCAACATGCTTGGAATGGCTTCAGCAAATGTGTCCATCACTTCTTCCTTGAAGTGTCCTCGATCTGAAGAACACCAAGCCTCTCTCTAAAGTACTCGAACTTCACCCTGGCTAGTGGCTTCGTCAGCACATCTGCAATATGCTCATCTATCGCAACATATAGGAGCTTCACAGCTCCTCTCTGCACCATATCCCTGATATAGTGATATTTGATCTCGATGTGTTTCAACCTATCATGAAACACTGGGTTCTCGGATAGCTTCACATAACTCTGGTTATCACAGAAGATACTAGTAGCCTCCAACGGGAGATCAAATAGCTCAGACAGTAGCTTCCATAGCCATACTGTCTCACAGCTAGATGAACAGGCTGCAACATACTTAGCCTCAGTTGTACTCAGTGCTACGCAGGACTACTTCCTGCTAAACCAAGAGATCACACCTGATCCCATATTGAAGCAGCACCCAGATGTGCTCTTCCTATCTGCAGCACTGCCAGCCCAAACTGAATCAACATAACCCTGCAGGTTAAACTTTTGATTCACCTCATACTTGAGCCCATAATCCATTGTACCCTTCAGGCACCTCAGAACATGCTTTACAGCAACCAGGTGAACACTCCTCGGATGCGTCAGGAACTGGCTCAATGTGTTCACAGCAAAGCAAATGTCTGGTCTCGTGTTCGTCAGGTACATCAATGACGCAATCATCTAACAATACATAGAGACATCAACTGGCTCAGATGAAGCATCACATAGAAGCTTCAGATTCGATGTCATAGGTGTGGCCATGGCCTTGCAGTCCATCATCTCGAACCTCTTCAGGATCTCTACTGCATACTTCCCTTGTCCAAGGAAGATTCCATCACTCTGCCACACCGCCATGCCAAAAACAAATAGTGCATCATCCCCAAGTTCTTCATCTCGAACTCGGCAGTAAGCTTCCGCTGCATGTCGGCAATCAATCTATCTTCACCTGTAACAAACAGGTTATCCGCATACAAAAGTAGTATCACTGGATCGCCTTCCTCAACCTTGTAGTCAAGGTTGGAATTCGCTTTACTCTTGGTAAAGCCCAAACTGGATAGAAAGCTGTCTATCCTACCATACCAAGTTCTGCACACATATATGACTACACCATGCTGTCTTGAAATCCATCTGGTGCATCTTCTATTTCATCACTTTTATATTTCTCAATGCTGCCATCTGCAACATGCTTGATCTGATAGTTCTATTTGGAAGTCACAACAGACTTCCCTTTAGCTCTTGGGATCGCATACCAAACATCATTCTTCATGATCGACGGATCATGGCATTCCATTTCTTCATCCCAGATCCTGGGAACTTCAATATCTTCAATAGATATTTTTGTTGCTGGAGCAAATGTTGTAGTCTTTTTGTAGGTGAAGATATGCGGTCTTTCCTACAAAACAGGTTAAATTGCATGATTAGAAACATCTCATAGTTTTCAGAACAAATTCTTACACATAAAGAAATATGTCTTATAGTCATGCAATTATCTTAGCCAATGCTTCAATACAACATTTATCCATATTCCGTAACTTTCTAGATGCCTTCCAATCTCTACCAGAACATTGTTAAGAGTGTGCACAACTCCCAACATGTCAACAAAGAGGTTTCATTCTAGATAAGTAGCAATGGAATGTTGTACAGTGCCATAGGCCACTTACCCATGTATATTAGTAGTATACTGTTCATCAATGCAACTATTCTAATATGCACAATACATATCCTAAGTCTAGGAACATGAGCATATACATCATTGAACAATTTTATTTAAACAAACACATATGCAAGAAATGATAATTAAAATACTTATCTTTGTTTGTTCGTTGGGTGGACTCCCTCTGAGTCTTCGCTTTCTTGCAGGAGCTGCTGGAGTCCTAATCTGCAGTAGCTTCTTCTACAACTTTCTGTTGTGGAATGTAGAGAGATGGTCAACTCCCTCTGAATATCTGCATCCTTTCATAAACCACTGGAGTGTACTCCCTCTTGATCTTTTCTTCCTGGATTACCTGTTCTTGAACTCATATTCATCCTTGGTCCCTATGCATGCTTATTAGTATCATGATTGTGTTATCCTTGTGATCTCATATAAAGTCATACATTCATTAGTATACGATTAAAACACAATAATCTCAAGCATGTATAGTCATGATCATTCCAAACAGAAATAATAAGCATTATCATTCAAGGTTTATGTAGGATTCTTATGGTTAGTCATATCATCAATTATGGTAAGAAACATAATATGCATACAACCATGATTATTCAAACCTAAGACTTCATGAATAATCATTATCAACAACAGTATAAGATCCTAACCCATGGCAGGATTCTATCTTGATATAGGAAAAACATACCTGGATTAGCATGCTAGTTAGTTATGTCTAACATACTCACATGATGTCTTCTTGTTCTTCTTCAATGACTTGTGCTAGTAACCTGTATATCTCATAGGTTAGCCATTATAAAACCATGTTATACATACCTCGTAAATGGATCTTCTATGAGTGTACTCCCTCTTGATCTTTGCTTCCTGGATTACCTGTTCTTGAACTCATATTCATCCTTGGTCCCTATGCATGCTTATTAGTATCATGATTGTGTTATCCTTGTGATCTCATATAAAGTCATACATTCATTAGTATACGATTAAAACACAATAATCTCAAGCATGTATAGTCATGATCATTCCAAACAGAAATAATAAGCATTATCATTCAAGGTTTATGTAGGATTCTTATGGTTAGTCAAATCATAAGAAGCATAACATGTCTAAACCTATAATTACTCAAACCTATGACTCTTTAGTTGAATCATCAATCAAGATAAGAGATATAATATGCATAAAACCTGTGATTATTCAAACCTATACCTTCATGATTCTTCTGGTTAGTCATATCATCAATTATGGTAAGAAACATAATATGCATACAACCATGATTATTCAAACCTAAGACTTCATGAATAATCATTATCAACAACAGTATAAGATCCTAACCCATGGCAGGATTCTATCTTGATATAGGAAAAACATACCTGGATTAGCATGCTAGTTAGTTATGTCTAACATACTCACATGATGTCTTCTTGTTCTTCTTCAATGACTTGTGCTAGTAACCTGTATATCTCATAGGTTAGCCATTATAAAACCATGTTATACATACCTCGTAAATGGATCTTCTATGAGATCCATGACAATGGATGAATCTTTGTCCTCATGTCATCATGATCATATGTTCTTGAACCAGAACATGATTTGTCTTTCTTGGTGTACCTTTCATGTTAGTAGACAACATAAACCTCATACAACACCATAATGCATTAGTACAATCATAAGTGTCAACACCCTAATCAATGAATGTTTTCTATCGTGCATTCCTAGTTTTATTAAGGTGATATGACAAGTCTAAAATCAAGATTGTACTAACCGTAATAACATGAAGACAAACATACCATAAACTTAATCATGAACAAATCTCAAAACATACCTCGATGAGTCATACCTATCGAGATCGCTTGTAATCTTCTTATGTAAGGCCTTAGCTTCATCTCCCTCTGAAACAAGAACATCTTCACTTATGCAGGTGACCAATCCATCTTCTTCTAGGATTAACCCAATCCACTTGATTTGCAAGAACTAGACCTGGATTTGGATATGGGTTTGTCAGAGAAACCCCAAAAATTCAAACTTTGAATTTCAAACTTCCGAAAGGATAGAAATATGCGACTTGATAAGCTGATCAAACCGTTATATTCAGAATTTGAAAACTGCAAAGTTTCACTCCTCAATTTTGCCTTTGAAACTTCCAGATTCACTGGACGTGACCTTGAACTAGGGTTTGATGAATCCCACTCTTCTTCCCAATCAAAAGGTTTGATCCAAATCACTAAGCTTCTATTTTTTCTGAGGAGCTTCCAGCCGTGGTCACAGATTTCAAAAATTCCCATTTTTATAGAAGCCCTAATTTTCTACTTTTCTGATCAAAGTCCCGAACTAGGGTTTGATCAAGCCCGGCCTTCTGCCCAACCAAAAATTCTGATCTTGGTCTCTAAATTTCTATTTTGATGAGTAGCATCTAGCCGTGGTCTCCTATTACAAAAATTTCAACTTTCTCCAAAGCCCTAAATTCCGGAAGCCATGAATGAAGGTACTCAAAAATAATTATGTTTTGACAGAAATATGTACCTGATTGTTTCTGGTGTAACTCTAAACTTTTCGATCCACAGGGTCTGAAAAATTTTCTTGAGATAGCCTGACCTGTTATCTTTCCATCCTGATAGGTCTTACCTCAATTGGATTCTCTGAGAGAGAGTTAGGCCAAGTGTCGCAACGTGACCTGTTTTGGGATAATATAGGAGTGCGAACTTGTACGGAGTGCCACGTGTCACTGTTCGAACTTCGGCCTCTGAAAACGTTTCTTGAGATATATCTCCCTGTTATATTTCCATCCTGATAGGTCTGACCTCAATTGGACTCTCTGAGAGAGAGTTATTCCAAGTGTCGCAACGTGACCTGTTTTTGGGATAATACAGGAGAGCGAACTTGTACGGCGTGCCACGTGTCACTAGTTCAACTTCGGCCTCTGAAAACGTTTTCTGAGATAGTACAGTCTGTGTACTACCTGTCACTTTTCACGAAATTTCATTTGGAGCTTCCTATCCCAAGTTATGACCTTTTTCCCAGGGTCACCTGATTTTGACTCAGATCTGGAAGAGGCAGAAACCCTATATTGTACAGATCATAAATCTCAAAGTACAACGAATTAAAGGTTGTCCTTTGGACACAAGGTACCTGGAGATTTTAGCTTCATCCTGTAACAATTTCAAATCCAAAAACTTCTCCAAAACGGATTTATAGAGAAAGTTCTATGATGACGGGTTTTTGCTATATCAAGCCCTAGCATCGTAAGTGCAACAAGTGTCATACATGCCATATCATGCCTTCTTTCAGGCTAGCTCTGATACCATATTAAATTTTCAGAATTTACTTCAATCTGATCTAGGATCTTAACTGAGAGAACAACATGTACAGCATATCTACAGCATATCAATCATGGAGACAATAATGCAAGCACACAAGAGACACAAAGATTTACTTGGGGAAAACCATAAAGGTGAAAAACCCCGATAACTTCCTCAGAGATAGATAGAGCAATGATACAACCAACCATAAGAGATAGACACAACCTAGCAGCAGATCCTCCTCCTCCATAAGTGTGCCACTTCTCCTTGAATGCATGTGTGAGAAGTGAGTGAACAAATAGAGTGCCTCCCGCACTCTATTTATACTTGACTTGACTTGCCTTTTTACCTAACTCATGTAGGCTCGAACTTAACCACATAACATAATGCTGACTGGGCCGACCCCCAATAGGGTGGTCTAATAACCCTTTGACCCACATGACTTATACAGGGCCGACCCCAAACAAGGTGGTATAATAACCCATCAAGTATAAGTTACGACACTTACAATATAAATAACGACACTTCCGTATAGAGGAATAATAACATCTCTATAGGAATACAATATACATATATGTGAAATACATTCCGAAGTTACATATACATCAACAGGTCTGGGGAGAGCTTGGAAGTGCTTCCAAATAATATTCCATGCCTGAATCTACCCAAAAGGAAATTATAAATTTAGATCCTCGAGAATGCCTGAATCTACCCAGAAGACACACCTACAGGATGTCCCTTTTGGATGCGAGATGGAATGAGCCATAGAATGACGGTCATGGCTCTGATCGATGAACCATTGACTCCATTGGATTCAGGACGTCGGGACAGTGCTAGGGGTGCCCCCCTCCTCCGGTCCCATGGCCCACGTGTCATCTTGTAGGTGCATTATGAAAACTAGGGTTTTGCTTAGTGAGGGACTGTGTAATTTTTTCCCACGGGGGTCAAATTTGCAAAATCGTCCAGCGGACACTTGTGGATAGTGTTCCCAGCCAAAACCTACCTAGACACACCTGCAGGACTCCCTGGAACCCGGTTTTACTACACGGTTTGTGTTCTATGCCCCCGACAGGCATCTAGCAAGTGTCCTTGAAGGAATTTTGGATGCCGGATGGAACAAGCCATAGAATGAGGGTCGTGGCTCCGATCTACAAACCGTCGACTCTGTTGGATTCAGGACGTCGAGGCAGTACTAGGGTTTCCCCCCCTCTACCGGTCCCATGGCCCACGTGTCATATTGTAGGTGCATTCTGCAAACTAGGGTTTTGCTCAGTGAGGGACTGTGTAATTTTTTCCCATGGGGGTCAACTTTGCAAAATCATCCAGCGGGCACTTGTGGCTAGCGTTCCCAGCCAGAACCTACCTAGACACACCTGCAGGACTCCCCAGAACCTGGTTTTGCTGCACGGTTTGTGTTCTATGCCCCCGGTAGGCATCCGCCAAGTGTCCTTGAAGGCCTTTTGGATGTCGGACGGAACGAGCCATAGAATGACTCCAATCGATGAACCGTTGAATCCGTTGGATTCAGGACGTCAAGACAGTGCTAGGGGTGCCCCTCCTTGTCGGTCCCATGGCCCACGTGTCATCTTGTAGGTGCATTCTGAAAACTAGGGTTTTGCTCACTGAGGGACTATGTAATTTTTTCCCATGGGAGTCAACTTTGAAAAATCGTCCAGCGGCCACTTGTGGCTAGCATTCCCAGCCGGAACCTACCTAGACACACCTACAGGACTCCCCAAAACCCAGTTTTGTTGCATGGTTGGTGTTCTATGCCCCCGGTAGGCTTCCAGCAAGTGTCCCTGAAGGCCTTTTGGATGTCGGACGGAACAAGCCATAGAATGACGGTCGTGGATCCAATTGACGAACTATCGACTCTGTTGGTTTCAGGTTGTCGGGACAGTGCTAGGGGTTCCCCTCTCCATCAATCCCATGGCCCACGTGTCTTACTGTAGGTGCATTCTTCAAACTAGGGTTTTTCTCAGTGAGGGATTGTGCAATTTTTGCACACGGGGGTCAACTTTGCAAAATCGTCCACCGGGCACTTCTGGCTAGCGTTCCCAGCTGGAACAGTCCTAAACACACCTGCATGTATCGCCGGAACCCGATTTTGTTGCACGGTTTGGATTCTCTGGCCCCGGTAGGCATCCGCCAGGTGTCCCTAAAGGCCTTTTGGATGTCGGACGGAACCAGCCATAGAATGAAGACCATGGCTCCGATCGACAAACCGTTGACTCCGTTGGATTCAGGATGTCGAGACTATGCTAGGGGTTCCCCTCTCCACCGGTCCCCTGGCCCACCTATCATCTTGTAGGTGCATTTTGCAAAATAGGTTTTTGCTTAGTGAGGGACTATGCAATTTTTGCCCACGGGGGTCAACCTTGCAAAATCATCCACCGGGAAGGTATAGCGAGCATGATGATGATGAAGGAAATTAGAGTTATAGAAGGAAATTGAATTAGGGTTAGAGTTAGAGATAATGATGATGATGAAGATGGTGATGATGATGAAGACATTGATGATGATGGTCATGGCGATGAAGATGATGATGATGATGACGAAGAAGATGTGATGATGGAGATGTTGATGAGGAACCTAGACATGGTAATGATGATGGTGATGGTGATGAAGATGATGATGGTGATGATGATGAAGACGTTGATGATGATGGTGATGGTGGTGTCGATGGTGATGGTGATGGTGATGATCATAAAGGTGGTGGTGAGGATGTTGAAGATGTTGATGATGATGATGATGATTATGGTGGTGGTGGTGGTGGTGATGATGTAGATGATGATCATGATGATCATGATGATTACGAAACTTGTGCAATTTATCAAGTTGTACCAAGTCTATGCAATTTATGAATCTATCAAGCTATCAATGTATGGCTGCAATATTCAAAATATTAATGCCAATACTCAATGAGACCACAAAACAAAATCATAGCATACATGTACACGACATACCTATAACATAGTACACAATAAAACAATCAAAGCACATACCAAATTACCTACCTATGGTCACTTGACTAGACCATCACGATCAGCTCGAATACCAATGGTTTCCTTTAATCTCTTGTGCTCGGAATAAGGCAATAAGTATCGTGCCTTTGATGAGTTCTTCCTTGGCATTGTTTGCAGCTGGAGGTTTGTGCCAATAACTAAGTTTGTATAATGTTACACAATCTCACCTAGTCTATAATATTCATATGTATACCCTTTTCTATTTGCCGAGTGGGAAACCTGGTTCAAATATTCTCCCTTTATAACCATCGACCCAATCAGAAAATCAACTCCCTCAGAGTCCCGCAATGGGACATTTAGGGTTTGCTTCCCCTCTAAGCAATGTGCCAGCCAATAGTCAGTGCGCCATGCATTATGTCTCGGGGCAACCACTGCGCATATGTGCCCTGGAGAAAATATAGTTCCAACGTTTTAGTCAACTAATTAGACACAACTAGTTGCCAAAAATATCACAAATATACACAGTTAATTAGACGCAACTAGTTGTCAAAAATATTATAATATTAATCGAACCTGGTTGTACGAGATCTGATATGTGGTCATAGTCTGGTGAAATACTTGATTGGTCCTCCTCCAACTGGGATAATTCTGTAGCTATTCGTTGACCAATGGGGAGTGATACACAGTCCCAGCCGTCAACCCAATCCATGGATTCACATTCGTCCCATTCACCACTACTGCATGGAGAACAAAAACATGATAGTTTCCTTGTCCACATTTCAAGTATAGCATTTTCCGACGTTCTAACTGAATGAAATGCACGAGTTCCTTGGATGGTCTTGCACTCATATAACTATGAATGATCTACATCCACAACCTCCCAAAAATATCTAACCACATGTGCTTTCCTGGTTGAGTGATCTTCCTTCCTTCTTGCTCCCTCCCCCATGACTGAAGCACACCATTCAACGATTCTTTTGCATTTCAGATGATAGGTCCATCTATGAACTTCATTTCTTTCCTGCATAATGCAGTCTTTATGCACGCACCTGCTCCATCATGTTCACCTTTTCCATGTCTGGTCTCAAAATAGTTCCAAATATGTGGCACCTTGTGCCTTTTGTGGAGCATACATAGCCATTGGAAGACACAGGCATTTTTGAATTTCCCTGCACAACCGTCAGACCAAATCCAATGTTGTTCCATCTGTATACTATCATCCTTCAAGTGATTGTAGAACATTTGAAAGCTGTGTTGTACAAAATCCAAGTCGTGACACCTGTCATCACTTATGTAGAAGTGATACTCCTTCAATATAACCCTATTGTCTTCAGTACTATCTGCCCCATGTCTATAGGTGATATGGACCATTATGCTAACCTGATTTAAGTAATAGTATTGACTCTGAATCTCATTTTGTGGTTGAAGAGTGTAGTTTTCCGCAAAATCGACCACTGACAGGATAGTCCCAATAGGAAATGTATCCCTGCACATTCTAAACTGCTCATCTTTCCAACAAGCCACATGCACATGCTTTACATAATGTTGTGTTTTTTCAAAGAATTCCTCCATGAAGTCGGAAACCCATACCTGGTAGATCAACAATAAATACATATATCAATAGATTGTTACATGTGAAATTGCAATTTGAAGAAAAAATAGTATTCAATAACTCGTTACCAACCTGAGAAGTGACCAATTGTATTTTTTTTCTTTCGTTCCCTCCATCAATATCATACATGACATATTTGAATGACTGCAAGTTCACCTCCTGCCTCCCAATTTCATGCTCATCAGTCACATGTATGCATTTGTCCAATAATGTGAATCCACCACACCCTGGGCATGTCCCATCTATGCAATTGTTTTGATAAAGTGTGCAATCATTTGGCCTGCTACACAAGATGCTATGAATAAAGTCTCTAGATGGAATCGGTGGTAATGCAACTGAGCATTCCTGCACAAGAGTGTTATGCAATACACAAAAAATATATGTATATGTGTCATAATAGTAACTATACTCAATGTGGTATCGACAACAACATGTGTTACGAATTGTGTTTATTTTAACATACCATGGTTTGCATTTTTCAAAGGATCTTTGGCCCAAGTCAAGTTCGTTATGTTCATTACTAAATCTCTCATATAATTTTGTTTGTGTCATATCAACAAAATGTTTAATGTGTGGTTCATGATCCTTTGAACCCCTTCTCAATTCTAATACATCTTTTTGGTTGGAAGAAGGTCTAGTGTTGTCATGCCAAAAAGCGTGCACTAATCCCTTTACCGCATCAATCATCTTCATATCAGAGCGTGGCAACCTGCCAATGAAGGCCCAAACATCTGTTTGACCGGTTTAAAGTTGTTCTCTTCTAACACAATACCTACGAAGTGTCTTCACATTGAAATTAACAATTTTGGATGTAGGTTTAAGAAAACGAAGTGCCCTAGTGCTTTTGTTAATGATTGATTGTGACAACACACGACGAGCCGCATTGCAATCCTTTGAGCAAGATTTCTTTCCAATTGTACTAAATGCATCTACTAAACTTTTAATAATATGAGAACTTGGTTCTAAATTTTTTGGCCATCTTTATCCCTAATGTTCTTCTAACAACAGTCATATGCCTAGATTTCAACAATGATAAAAATAATTTGCACTTGTCCCCATCACATTTAGAATCAAAAAAGTTATCAAGTATTTATCGAGTTTGATAAGCAATAGAACGTTTAGACAACGTACCTTCAAGTGAACTAATGATAGTTTCATCAACCTGTATACGTCTTGGAGTTCTTCAGCGTGCAGTTGCTAATGGAGGTAAGGATGTTGGAACTGGAGCATGGAAACCATCACTAGGACGCTCCGGCGTTTCCATAGGAGCCCCTTGTATTTCATTCTCTTGGACGGTCTCCATAACATTTTCTTCTTCCATTGTCAATCCTCCATTCAATGCCTCTCTAACTTCGTCGCTTGTATAACCACTACCCAACAATTCATTCACTACCATATTCTGAGGTTGACTTGATGTGGGAATTGAAACATCCCTCGATGAGCACCTATGTCTTACTTCTTCACTAGTGCCATGGGGTGCTTGCTCATCAAATGTTGTTGAAATTGAGGACCCCTCTAGTGAATTTCTTCGTATTTCTTGAGGTGGATGGGTAGGAACGACCGTGGCATCATCTACGGTTGGAATTGGATGAGATTCCATGGAATGGCTTCGATTCCACATGTCCAATCTTTTCTTTTCTCTAACTTCTTCCATGGTTTCTTGAGGCTTCTCTTTCTTTACTGATTTCCTTTTTCGATTGCGTGGATTCCCCATGACCACAATGAGCAATACTAAGAAAATAGATCCTACAAGTGTGCTCAATTATTCAAATATCCAAATTATTTCTCAACTGTGAATATAGGTTCTTCAAGCTTGGTCAATTGTCAATATAGATACTTCCTCAATTGTGAATATAGATGAACATCAATCTGGCTCAAATGTGAAAGTAAAGTTTCTACCTCACTTGTGAATATAGAAAAATTCTTCATTTGTGAATATAGAAATTTCAAGCTTGCTCAATAGGGAATGTAGATTCTTC